>JBBCBC010000023.1:29707700-30007021 GCA_037126765.1 Stenogyne calaminthoides | reverse complement strand
TAAAACTATAGATCAGACAATAGTATTTCCCATACAAAAAAACATGAGCGGTATCCATAGCCAGCAAAAGGTGTGAAAACCTGCGGCCACAAAGTATTCCACAGAATTTAAAAACAACAATCGAGAACCATAAACAGTTATGTAACACTTCAATGAACTAGTCCATTAACTTGTTTCAAAAAAAGAATAGTCCATTCACACTGATTCAGCATATATATATGATTTAACAATTTGTTTATTCCTTAAAATGAATAATTAAGCCAATGAA
The DNA here is from genome assembly GCA_037126765.1 of Stenogyne calaminthoides. Taxonomy (NCBI): domain Eukaryota; kingdom Viridiplantae; phylum Streptophyta; class Magnoliopsida; order Lamiales; family Lamiaceae; genus Stenogyne; species Stenogyne calaminthoides. The sequence continues at coordinate 30,006,753 of JBBCBC010000023.1, read as the reverse complement.
AAGCAGAACAATGAGCCACTAGAAAAAAATCTGGGTAAAAGCTAGAAGTATTAACATCAGAAAAGATTTTATGAACTTTTACCATCCCAACCAGCAGGGGGCAGGATCCTTCGCCAACTTTTTATACTTCGACTCCAGCCATCTTGTGTATCGAGCATATATGCTTTGCTCATATCGAGACCATTGGCATCCAGAAGTTTTCCAATTTCTTCTTCCTCTCATCGAGCCATTTTTGCTTGGAGATCCCCTCTAGATTCCCCAGGTGCTTCCAGTTTTTTTTCTTCTCCACCATGGCAGTCTGATTAGCTTTTCTTGCCTCATTCTACATGAATAAAGACATAGAAGATAATACTAAACAGTAAATAATAAATAACAATAATAGAGAACCAAAGTTAAATATTGAAAGTGCAAATTCTGTCATGCCTATGTTCCCATGCAAAACCTTAAAAAACATTGCATCATGTTTGCCATTGATACAACTTACCATCTTCATTCTCAACTCAAATAACCTCTTCTGTCGCCCTTTAAGATTAGCAAAAGTTGCATCATAATCCTCATTCATGCCAGCTTTCATTAACGCTCTTCACCGCTATCCACTTTCATCATTTTGTTTTCTTGCTGATTGAGATCAGCAACCACACTTGGCTGTTCAATATCTTCATTACCTTGGTATCCTAGCATTTTGAAAACAAAGTACATATTTAATAATATGCGTAATAGACAAAAAAAAAAGTTTTATTAAGCATATTATAGCATATCAATGTAACATAAAACTAAGAAGGAATAAGTAACCTGAAAAAACAGAAAAGAAGAACAAAAAAACCAAACAAGAAAGAATGAATTCTGAATTCACTCATTCAGAAAACATTTTGCAATTAACTTCTCACGCATTCTTTTGATTTCCTTCAGCAATAAGTAATAATCGCAAAATGTCACTAAGGTATCAATAAAAAACAAACCTGTATCACTTTTATTTATTCTCTTCTTTGCATCTGGGTAATATTGAAGCAGTATTCACTACATTCATGATATGGATTTGATGCATTTCTGCAATCTGGATGCACTTTCCTTTCATCATCCACAAGTCTTCCATACTGCTCTTGATCTTCTCAATAACTAATGATATATTCCCTACATCATCAGATAGAGAATACGTAAATAGAGGATCATAAACAATTTATGCTGAATGACCCTTTACTTTTTATAAGCTATCAATGGTATATGCATTTTTCATTACTTTTTAAGTTATGCACAACAATAATTCGGAATAAAGAAACTCTTAGATAAAACCATACATCGAATATGCATATCGCTACCTATAACACAACCATCAAATACTGAACAAGAACAAATAAAATTGAACTCCAAACTTTGCTAACACAGTACAGATCTTACCTCACCAGATAAAATATATAAAATCTTGAGAAAAAACTTCAGTAACGACAGCCTAAAACATTAACCCTCTCACTCTTAATTCTTCGTATATTTTCTGCAGCAATAACTACAATGAACTATTCAATACAGTCACAGCGATTCTGCAATCTGGATTCTGGATTCTGGATGCCCAGCTCTTTTTACCCCACAATTTATTTTTTGGACCCTAAATCTCCTATTAACTAATCGTATAATGGTACATCTATCATAGATAAATTTAAATTCCTATGCAACGAAACATCAAATGATGCATTAACCCTAATTTAAACCCTAACACGACCCAATCTACAATCGTCGAACTACATAAAGAGGAAAATAGACATACTAACGAACTACATAAAAACACTAAACGTAAAAGGTAATACCTGCGGATTCAGCGATCGAATTGAGGATGAGAGGTTTTGGAGGCTTCTGCAACTTTGAGAAGATGATTGGAAAGAAATAATAGGATTTTTTACAGAAGGGGGGTGAAGTGGTGAACGATAGACGTCCTTTGTACTGGGCCGATAAGTGGGCCTGATTTATGGGCCTAACCCAAAGGCTAGCCTGTATCAATTTTTAAATGGACCAATCTATTAAGAGTTTTGCTTTGACTTTATGTCCAAATTAGTCATTACTAAATAAAAGTTCATTAACTTTTAACTTTAAAAAAGACCTGGTAGACAATATATTAATTACTCCTATTTAAAATTTAATTATATAAAAGTATTAGGAAGGAAACAAGTTAAAATATGTACATTAATTGGATAAGACTTTTGAATCTCTTTCTTTAGGGAAGGTAATTTTATTGTTCAATAAATTCAAGAAAACAAAATAACAAATTAAATCAAACTCTAATTAAAATACTATTTCAAAACACTATTTCATACCAAAAATTTTATATATCATTCCATGCCGAAATTTCGACTGCCGAAATTTCATACCATTTTTTTTGGTATACCGTGTATATCGAGATATCAATTTTTTTGTCCCGTATATTGGTATATACCAAAATACTGAGAATATTTTATTTGTCATTATTGTATCGAAATATTTTGATATGATATCATATCGCAAATAAATTTTGGAGATATGAGAATTTGATAAATCTAGTATTTTTTAAATCTTATAGTTTAAAGATCAAAATTTTGGTATTTTCCCACACCCCAGATGTGATTATATGGGATTTATGCGAAAATAAATATTTTATACATTAGGGTTATGTATTGAATCATCATTTCCGTCTGATAAAAAAAAAAAGTATATGTATATTTAAGATGAATGTATCTATCCGAATTAACTAGATGGGGATGGGTCATCCCTAACCAAACATAGTTAAGTTCATCCATATTTTAATATTTTATTTAGAATTCGTTTGGCTAAACTTATTTTAAACATCTTATAAGCTCTAACAAAATGATAGTAATATTAGCAATCGTCCTAATGCATGAGAATACTTTGAGTAGACACCTTATTTTAAATGAGTAGGTCTAGTATGAAAATTTACCGTATGAAAATCATAAAATTGTCTAAATCAACCATCTACACCTAAACACTAAATAATGAACCCTAAATTATGACCTATTAGGAGGGCGGATTAACCATGAACCACTCTAAATGAGTGAACCACGAGGCAGCCTAATTTTGTCTTACGTTCACCAATTATAAATTTGGTTGTAAATTAAAGCTTTTTTCATAGACTTTGTCATTTAAACATCTTACACACTTGTGGACATACTTAGTGTCGGTCGGGTAGACAAAAAATTCCGTATGAAACAACTTTATGACGGTAGACAGACAACCTAAGCACAAATAAACCTCACCCTTCCAAAAAAGTGTTAAAGCGTCTGCCCCCAAATTATGTTACATTTCAACGTGAGATCGTTTCACGCAAAGGTCTTATCAAGCGTAACCATCAAAGTTAAAGAAAAAAAAAAAGATAATCGGAAAGATAAAAAAACAAGCAATTGGACAAACACAAGGCTTAACCATTGATGAAACTAGTCCAGAACGAAAGTGTTTTTACGTTCATCAATTGACTCTCAGCTTGCATAGCAAATGCAACAATGAATGCCTCAAAATTAGATCAAATAACAACTTATTTAGTGATGCAAAGGTAAACAAAAAAAAAAACCATCATGCAAAACAAATTAACATTGGTACAACCTAGTAAAAGGTCCAAAACGAAGGATAAGTCGTCTCAACCTACATATGAGATGTCGACGAAAAAAGCAACAGTAGATACTTGATACTACGCCATTGAAACGCGCAGGGCGTAACATCTACCGCACCATCAAAAAACTATGCAAAATATAGATACAATAGTACGAGGCTTACTTCAAACGGTTAGCCTAATCACGAGAAGACGCGTCTGATGTTCCTCCGCCAAAAACCAAACTCCGGGATCCTCAGGGCGCTTATCGCCATTATCTATGGCGGGAGATTCAAGGTTTCCATCCTAGGCGAAGTCGGCGACCAAAAAGATCGAATCCGGTGCTTGAAACCACGGAGCTTAACTATTTGCGATTGGCACTTCGCGAACCCAAGCACCTGCACGCATGCAGCTTCCGTCGCTATAAATCAGTTCAAACGCCGGCGATTTCTTGAAATCCTTCGCCCCGATAGCCTGGCCGCGGATTTTTCACTTTGTACTCCTCGGATTCTATGAACTTCGTGTTCACCAGCTGCACGACCAGCATTGAGCGATTCACTGCATTTTTGCTCCAGCCTCTTGAGGCTCCATCTTAGACTTCAATAATGCCTTTGCACCTTTTTCGCTCCAAGATTTGAGCTCGAAGCGAGACGCTCTCGATGGTCGTATTCGCCCCTCAATTTACGCCCATCTCAAGCTTTTTTCTCTCTCCAATTCGCCACCTTCTCCGATAGCTCGTTGCTCCCTTTGCCATGTCGTGCATTTCTGAGCCAGCTGATGAGTCAATGCAACGACCTGGATGGTTAAATAAATAATAACTAGAGTAACATTAAATTCAATTCAATGAAAACAACATACTACTAATATTGACCAACTAATACCTTTTAGTAAAAAAACTAATACCGTTTAAGAAAGCACTTAAGTTGCCATAAAACTAAAGCAATGAAGACTATAAATGATTGAAAAAGAACAGAGAGAGTGTGAGGTCAATTAAATTTAAATCAGTAATTACGCGCATGAGGTCGTGAGCGATGGTTTCTTCGAGTTTGCAAGGATCCATGGCTGCTAAAACGGTTTGGTCCAAAGGCAGAACACAAGACTTGTAAAGCTGGAAAGAATCTTCTCCAGATTGAGATTTCAGAACTGTACTTTGGGACGAGATATTCCAATCAGGAACAACACGATCACCACTAATTTCTCGAGGAGCTTCTAAGGGATTCGGTTGCTTATCTATCCGATACTTTTTGTTGCGAAAATCGTCTCTTTCGATTCCACTTTTGCTGCTGATTATCCTCTTGCTAGCTTGAGCCATTAGCTTTTCTTTCTTTTCGTTTATAGTCCTCTGAACTAAGGATTTTCTGATCACCATGCCTACAAAAAATAGACAAATTAAAAATGGCAGTATATGAAGGATCAGAAACAATTTGTTCTTAAATATTGTGAGTAAAATTCACTTTTGGTCCCACAGGACACGGGATCTCATGATTTTGGTCATAATACTCGCCACTTTGGTCCTGTAAGAAATTTTTCATGTAGTTTTGGTCCTTCCATTATGGAATCCGTTTTAAGTTCAACTGTACTTTTTGTCCCAAACCTTATCCTGTGGGACCAAAATTGCAGCTGACTTTAACGGAAAACAGAGTAACAAAATAACACACTTCCATCATGCAAACCATTAATCGGAATTCACATATGCATAAACATCAATACTAAGAAGACAATTCTGAAGAAGAAATTACAGAGAGCCCACTATTACATTCTGAAATTAAAGAGACAATTCACAAAGCAGCTCAATTAAATTCTAAAATATGGCATCAAGAATCAACATGCACCAAAATCTTACTCATTCTTATATTCTCTTCAATAATAATTCTGAAGCAATATTCACAACATTCATAATATGGGTTTTGATCCATTTTTTAAATGATCTGGTGCTCTGTTCTTTGTTGATCCGTTATTTTCCTTTTAATCACCGAATCAAATTAGTACTATAAATGTGCTTGCATGATAGAGAGATATACAAAATTACAAATTCCATTCCAACAAAATGCCAAAATTGTGCATCATTGAACTAAATAACCAAAAGGGATCGAATAAAACATTTGAATTTGTAGTTGCAGAAGAAATTGACACTCAATTGCACTAAAGAAAAATGACAAAGAAAAGAACAAAAATATATAAGTACCTGAGAGTTGAGCAACCGACTTGAATTTGAAGGGTGTGGCTTAAGGATCCAAGGCTTCTACAAATTTGAGAAGACGGGTAGCTGTAAGCCTCTCTAAGTTTATAATTAATCTCCCATCTAAGTAATTTCTATTCATATTTATTTTAGGGGCGCTTAGTATGATTAGTGAATGGTAATGATAATGGGTTGTGTCAATCAATAAAGGTTATTGATTGCATTGTTATTGGTTAGTTAGAATATCAACAATAGGTATCATGTGAGGTGAGTTGAGTATGTGGGGGTAATCAATTGTTTACTTCTATTATTATTACTTGTATATTAAAACTACCCACCAATATCTTTTTGTGAGAAAAGGACGTACAATGAAAAGGTAAAGAAAGTACAAAAAGACAATCCTGCAGACGAAGAAAGACAAAAGACAAATCCTTCAAATGAAGCCCAAGTCCTTGAAAAAAATCAAATAACCGATGGGACAAGCACCTACCTCGAACCAATATTGAGAAATAGAGGGGGAGAACCACAATCAGGGTAGAAGCATAAAGACAAAGGAAAAGCCTTACATTTAAGGCTTAAACCATGTCCTAAAAGATAACCGGGATTTGCAGATCAAATAAAGCACCACCAACAAACCATCAAGACCGAACTAAGAAAAACAACAAAACAAATAACAACAATCCTAAGAGGGAAGAAAACTCACAACAAACCCCTAACAAGGAGAAAGCAGATAGGAGAAAATAAATCTAAGCCCTAAATGTCAAAATAGAACAAGGTAAAGATAACACAAAATACTGTGAGAAAAATAAAGATCCGACGCGGACGAAAACGCCCATAGGTTGCCATGGCTCGTTGGAGAGATCGATCAAATTTAACCATCCACGACCTCTAGCGGCTCAAAATGCGGGGCGGTGTGACCTGCGGTGGTGGTGGGAGGGGGATGAGTCCGTCACAGTGACGGCAAGACTCAAAGCCGGCGCCCGAGGCGGGATGGCCCATTGCCAAGAAAGTTAGGGTTTTTCCTTCTAGAGAGAGAAAAAAGTTTTAGCTGTCTACCCACCAATATCAATAGGAATGATTTCCATTACCCACTTCCATTACCCCCAACCAAGCGGGCTTACTTTGTTTATGGATTGAAAGTGTAGATTTTTCATGGAGTAGTTCTCATGTGCATCCGGTGCCAAGCATTTGCATTTATAGTAAGACTTTAAAATATGCAACTTGTTGTATTAAAAGATGTAACTTATTTATACTGAATCGTGTAACTAATTTTTCATATTAATAGTTGCACGGTTCAGTGAAAATAAATTGTATCTTTTAATATAACAAGTTACATATCTTTTAAAATAAAACTTAATCTTTTTCATGATATTATTGGATAATATCTCGTGGAATTTTGAGCATCGACGATAATTTAATAATTAATAGAGACAAAAATAAAAAAAAATTGAAAATTGAAAAATTACAATTAGTAATTTTTAGTTGTAGAACTAATACTTTTTAAAAACGACAAGTTTTTTTCTTTTAGCAGCTTTTGACTTTGAGCAGCTTTCCACTTCAAGAAAGTATGAACAGTAGTAACCTACAAATAAACACTTTTAAATAACACGAACAAACAACAACAATTCGAGTTAGGGCCGAATCATTTCTTTCATAAAACAAATACGCTAGATTAACTAAGTCCGCTGGTTTGACATAATATTTCCAAAGGTAGAATGACTTTGTCTCACTGACTAGCAGCACCGCAAGTCAAAAGCTCTGGCAAACTGAAAGTGACATGAAAAAATTGTGTTAGTGTTAATGCCCGCAGAGACAATCTATCAGAAGGACATAATCTTCGATGATATTCGGTTTGATTTAATATTATAGTTCATTTAATATTAATGTATGACAATACACTTGTTTGAATATTATGTTTGATTGTTTGCATTTATTCATACAAGTGTTCCTATGAGTCATTGTCATCATTGAGGTTTTGAGAACTCGGGGATGACTTAAGCATGACTCTCAAATAAACCATCGAGGATGTCAAAGAATGAGATATTGATGATGCAATAGAGATTGGTGTGATTCAGATGTCATCTTACTTTTGAGAGTGTAGTAAGATCTCACTTACTTCTTACGAGATATTAGGTATCTCATGATGGATGCACAAATACCTTAGAAGGGTATTGGTATCCCATCCGAAAGCTGTTTGATGTAGTTCACTATATGTGTCCGCGGTATCTCGGTTAGTGGGGCATCGATCTCGCTTTGACTTGAGGTCGTCATACGCGACATGTGGGATGATTTAACTGACCATGACCGACAGCTTACCTTCCGTGGGTAGGTATGACTTGGATTGGGTTAAATGTGATACGTGTGCGTGGTAGTTGAACCAAGAAGGATTCATTCCTCAAAAGTGGATTTAGAATCTTCATCTACTTCATCATAATGGATCAAAGCCATCGGACGACGACGTCAACTTAGACTTTGTGGCTAAGTGTGATATACATGATCAATTAAGTGATTAGAGATAAATTGATTAAGTTATTTGAATAGACACTTCATCATATTCAAGACTTAATCGGTATTCACGAATGAAAGGAAAAATCGTAATAGCCCATGTTTTTGATTCATGGTAGTTGCGCGTTTTCGCAACTTTACCTCATATATTGAGAATAATACAGTTTATTTTATAGGGTTCAATTAAGCACCGTTAGTTTATAATCGCCGATATATGAGGGTTTATGGCCAATAAATGCGTGAGTAGTTCCATTTTGCGGATTATAGTTGGTTGATTAATGTTAAATTGAATTTAATATTTAATTTATGGAGAATTAATTAATAATAGATTAATTTGGAATTAATTATTATTAATGTTTAATAAATAGGATTCCTAATAATAATATATGGAATATTATTATAGGATTTAATATATATGGAATCAAATCCGTAGAGATTTTATATACATGAGAATTAAATTCGTAGAGATTTTATATGGAGAAATAAATCGTAGAGATTTATTTAATTAAAGATTAGAGATTTTATTTCCCAATCTGGCCTTTTAAGATTTAAATTTCCCTTATATATATGTTTTAATTCACAAACAACGTTAATTCATTATTCTCCATAAGATCTAGAAGTTAGAATTTCCTAAAGCAAATTCATCTCAGGGATTCAATGACAAATCTGTCAAGTCTCCGTGATTGGGGATTACGTGATATCTGAGTAGTAAAACCTGTTTTAATAATTCAAAAAATTTATTTACGCTTTACTCGCGTCTTAATTATGCAATTAATTGTTTGTTATTAGTGAACTGTTTATTTCATTTGCATATATATTACGTGTTTAAATTCTTGATTAATGTATATAGTATAAATTTGTTTATATAGTTTTATAAACAATTCGGATTTACAGCTTTTTGGTTTTTCCAATATTGTTGACAAACAATTGGTAATACTTATTTAACTTTATTGGGGTGTTGCTACGCATCACAAAATCCTTGGGATTGAAAAGCCAATAAAGTCAATTTATTTGGATTTGGAATCCACCGACCGTGTGCCCTTTTTTTTATCCCACCTTCTTCTTCCCCAATATGGCGTCACCTGGTTTTCAATGAAAACCCCATTCCATGCGGAGCTCTGCGCAGCTAACGGCGATGACCTGGTGCACCGCTTGAGGCGGCGTCATGCCGACGCACCTCGCGGTAACCGCGAGGACCCGCACTGCTACGCGTCGGCCACGACCCTAAGACCTCGCGTTAAAACCGCTAGGCGGCGGTGCTGGGTCAAGGCCCCCTGTTCTGTTTCACTCCGATGGGCGGCGACTCGCAAAGTTCGCGATTCGCGGCGGCGATTCGAAACGCGTGCGTTTCGCTGCGGCAACTCGTAGTGCGCATCGTTTCTAGCGACGGTGACTCGATCGGGTGCGCTGAGCAAGGGCGTGGACGCGCTCGTGCTCGCGTATCACGGCGGCGATTCGCTGTGCACATCCGATGTTGTGCGGATCCTGATCTCCGCGTCGCTCATCTTTGTTTTCGCGATTTGGGGCTTCTTGATTCCTGCTTTTTTCGCGTTTGAAATATGATTGTGCTATTGCGATTTCAATTGGACTAATATTGTTGGGTTTTTACAATGATGAATCTTGAAAAATCCGGTAGTCTAGTTGTTGTTGATGGGTTTGGTTTTTGAACCGGTGTTGTCCCGATTGACAGAATGGTTGCTGTTGTTGTAGAATCGGGCTGTGATGCAGGAGGGGCTGCTTGGAAATTGGATTTTCACCGGGTTACTCTGTGCAATTTTAGAAATTAGCACCTGAGCCCCTTAAAAGCTAATAAATTAAAATTGGACTTTAATGGTATAATTAATTGGATTAATTATTGAAGTTTAATAGTTTTAAAATTAAATTTAAAATTGGATTTTAAAATTTATTTTAAAAGAATTATTAAATCTTACTAAAAATATATTAGTGGGATTAATGACGGACTTAATTAAGTGGATTAATTAAAAATCAAAATATTGATAATGAATTTAATGATTAAAATTTGATTTTAAAATTGGATTTTTAAAATTATGGTTTAAAGAATTAAATGAATTATTAATTCTCACTTAGTTAACGTGTTTTAATATTCGTTAACTTCATTTTCGTCCGCGATTATAATTGTTTTGGGTAGGTAGCTCCCAACAATTGTCGGACCGTATTAATTGTTTGGGTAGATTACGCCCATAAGTGTTAGTCCCAGATAAGTATTCACGTTTGGATAGGGATACCAATAATTGTTCAAATGTGATGTAGATTAACGTGTTGGATCTCGATTAGCGATTAAGACCCCACCTTTTAAAAACGCTCCTCACTAAAAATATGGTTTTTTTATTAATTTGATAAGATGTCTTCCATCAAATTAAAAAGAAATCGGAGGATTGGAATCCAACGAAGATTCTAAAAGACCCTCGTCTTTTGCTCGGATCTATATCTAAAGGACTTTTATAGGGACACGTAATGTCACCGATAATTGTTCAGAAACCAACTTAACTTTGTTTCGCCATTAGCCCTCATGGGGAACAAAGGTAAGTGACATCGGTCGAACTAGGTTTCGACAAACTAGAATTGCAGTTTCGAATTGGTTTGAAACCTACCAGGTTATGTTATTGTAATGATCGGCCCTCACCGATTATGATAAGAGGAATGTGGATCCAGTCCATTATAATTTATATTATATATAAATTCGTATTCTTCCGGATGATGCCGTTGAATATGTGAAAATAATGGAGACAAAAATAAACACAAAAAGAAAGGCCATGTTTATTTTAATTGTTGAATATTGATCATAGGAATTACGTGTTTAATTCCGTTTTTATTTTACTTTCTCTTGGTTAGTTGAAATGTATAATTGTTATTGAGATGCGTTTGGAAACAAACCAAATCAAGGGGCCAAATTCTTTGGATCTAAGATCAAACATGTGTTAGTGCTAAAGAAAAAAAGATTGAAGACGTGTTGGACACTCAACCCTAAGGTTACCCTACATCACAGTTCTCTGAGCAACCCACATTTGACGAAGAACTCGGTAAAAAGCATCAAGAGGATCTTCCCAGGAGTTCGGTGTGATGTTCTTCCAAGATGACTCTTCGATATACATAGGCAAAGTGAGGAAATATGTCCCTTCAATGCTCAAGCATTTGAAGGATCTCTTTGATTCGAATCTGCCTCGAGATTTATGAAGTGATGAGAGATCCGTTGATGCTTGCTAAACAAGGAAGGAAAATTTCATCTCATGTGCTTAAGATGATAGGCATAATTGATAAACTTGGTAATTTTAGCTTTGAGCTAAAGACCAACGTTTTCATCTATCTTATCCTCCAATTGCTCCCGAATTCATATTTTAGCTTCATTGTGAACTACAACGTGAATAAAGGCGGATCGATCATGCTCGAACTTCACAACGTGCTCAAGACTTTGAGTTGACTATTACTAAGATGGTGTTCAAAAGAAATGAAAACAAACAAGGATGTGTGCCTCTCTTTGTAAGTAAAGAACACGGAAGAAGGGACTGTAGGTTGTTCTTTCTAAAAAAGCAATGCACTAGGTGCTTTCTTAGCCTTCTAGAACATGTATGTTTGTTATTAAGATAAACATCTCCACTAAAGCATCTTAACTCCGGTATTGGACATTGGATTTAGCTCTCACATTTGCACTAATGTGAAAGTGGCACATGTGTTTATGTATAGGGCGTTAGGGAGGGTGAAGTCGTCTTTACACGTGGAAACGAGCAAGAGTTGCTAACCCACATGTGGGGGATCTATATGTTGGGACTTAGTTTTGATTAGATTAGAACTTAATGATAGTCATCTAGTTCTTTCTATTACCGCAACATGTAATTGTTGCATTATGGATATGATCTTAATATACAAAATAAAAAGACTCAAACTTAGTAATCATGAAAACCCGATTTACTTATGGCATTGTAGAACTTGATCATGTAAAGGAAAAAAAAGAATTGCAAGGTTAAGAAAAGTTAGATTACTTAACCCCATTCGACTATGAAGTCTTATGGAGATTGTGAATCTTATCTCGTGGGCAAGATGATCAATAGACCCTTTTCCGGGAAAGTGTTGGGGAATAAGCTGTACGAGATCTATTCTAGGTGAATATTTAAATACAAATTTAATTCTTTAATTATTACTTAGCATGAATTAATCCTATATTAATTCAAATAATAATCAACAACATATCATGCATATAATAATTCACGTAAAACCTCGCGATGAATTCTACGAAGTTTACGTGAACGTACCTCTTAAGGGGATGGCAACGGTGTGGGTGAATAGACTAACCGTAAGGACTTCCCAAGTATTCTTAGCCCTCGCTCGACTATGGATTGGAAGGATTCTTGTGAACGATTTAACAAAAAGGAAAATAAATTATGTTGCACCACCTTTATTGGATTTACTAATTTTTCCAAAGACGTGGAATTCAGACTTGGGAATGAAAGAATCATCCCCTATTTATAGAGGCCAAGGTGGTCGAATTTTTAGTGATAAAATAATGTGGGAAAATCTTTTTCGATCTCCAAGAAATCTTGAATATATCTCCTATATTTTTTTCCCATAATTATAATATTCCACAAAAATCCCACCTACTCTTATATTATGAGGATTTTCTAAAATTAAGAGTTCCAAGAATCCAAGATTTGGATCTTCTTGAATTTATGAGATATTCTTGTATTTCAATAAATACATATCTTCCATAATATCTTTTTCAAGAAAATCTTTCTTGCCTCTATTTTCAAAATTTGAAAATCATATCATAGATAACCAAATTGGGAGATTTCTTGAATTTAATGAGATAATCTTGTATTCCAAGAATACATATCTTCATTCCATAACAAAATTCAAAGAAAATCTTTCTCCCAATATATCTACAATTTTGAAAATATGATAGGAAAAATAAGCAACATTATTTATTTTATTTTAATCACTTTTTCGGTTATTGGACTATATGTTGGGCTACTTAGGGGCTTTTAGGATAATTAAGATTGGATCTTCTAATGGACCTTGAATATCTAATATTGAGCCACAATATAATTCAAGCCCATAAATATTAATTAATCCCACTACATAATTAATATCAAGACTATCCATCTTAACCCATATTACGGTCAATATGGCTCGATCATTATTTTCCGTGTTTAAGATTATCTAGCCCATTAATTAATTCAAGCCACCCAAATAGCTTTCCGTTAATTAATATATTTTGTCCTTGGTCAAAACGGTTCAACATTATTATTCATACCTAAACTAATTCCCACTTGCAAGATTTGGTATGATAAAGCTTATGAACCTCCCAAGGGGTCGAAAAGCGTACTTCTGCTACGCATTCTTCATATTAAATCTTAGCAATCACATGTGACTAATAATATTGTCCAAGATAAAAGTATTGAATCTCGTTGATTCATTTACCCATGATAAGTCAAAGCAATAGTTACCAATCCCACGTGATCCTATTTAAGGGACGAAGATTAAGAAATAACAAACCACTGAGGTCTAATTCTTCCTTGTTCAGTTCTGAAGAATTTATCCTCATGTAGGTCCTATTCAGTGCATCAGTCATGCACTAGTGTAATCTCTTGGTCAAGACAAGCCAATCTGAGCCTTACACTTCAACCTTTCACGATGGGTTGTTCATTTCCATCTAGGTCGTGAATAACGTACTTTTTAGTTCTGCGGGGATTAATTTAATCTTCCGTGATCCGGTATCACTAAATTAACTACAATGTAACACGCATTTAACTTATTGAACAGGTTATGCAAAAGAAATATATGTAACATTCAATAATATTTAAAGCATCAGTGATAAACAATTTATTTCAGTAAATAAGTCTGAAAATTCAGTTTCGATTATACAAAATAAAAAGCATACTTTCCAGTATAATCCCAACAATCTCCCACTTATACTCAAAGTCTGCTTTTAAGTATACTACAACATGTCTCGTAATCCGTGACATCTAGTGTCACCTACACTAACCTAATAATTTCTCCCACTTATACTCAAAGCAGATTGGCAATGGTCTTCGACACCCATTCCTTTCACATGTCTCTCGAATGATTCAGAGAGGCGCACTCTTTGTGAAAGGATTCGCTAGGGTTGTCCTTAGACGATATTTGCCACATCTATATCTCTCTCTTAACGATTTCTCGATAAGATGTCTTTTTCTTTAGTAAGCTTGTATGACTCGTGGACTTTGGTTCCTTTGAATTTGCAATCGCTCTCAAAGAAATATTGTTAGACAAATTCGAACTCTATCCAAGTCCACAAGAAGGTCTAAAGCCAAATCGATTCTTTCAACGCTCACACGTTGCCATTTACCCGACTTCCATGGTTGAGTCGGTGATGCATTTGCCACACTCGTCCATTTGATGCTACACTTCCCAAATGGAAACACACTAATCGGGGCAAGATAGTTTTCGAATCTAAGTCCGATTGGAAATCCGAAGTCCCAGGTGTGCCGATGGGGATTGGAGTATATGATCGATAAATCAACATTCTATCCCGAGTTCTTTTCGGACACTTCGTAATGTTTTTTTAAGCGCTGCTCAATGCTCTTTCCCTCGGGTTACTTTTGATATCTTGCTACCATACGAAAGCGTATATCCGGCCTCGACATAAAGATTGCATACATAAGGCTTCCGACAAAACAAGCACAAGGAATGCCTTTCATGTCATCTATCTCAAGGTCTTAGGGACATTTTCTTGGATAGATGGATTCCAAGTCCCGAAAGGTAATCCCTTTCTTGTAATCTTGATCTTTGAATCGTTTTCAAGACAAAGGTCTATGTATGAAACTTGCGATAACCCGATCATCCTTTTCTTTACGATCTCGAGTGACCTTGATCCTAAGGATGTGTCCGCTCTCCCTAAGTCTTTCATATCAAACTCTTTTGAAAAGCCATGCCCTTACGTCTGATAACACCTTCACATCGTTCCCGATGATCAGAATGTCATCTACGTATAGTACTAAGAATACCAATGCAGTTCCGACACGCTTTTCATACACACAACTTTCAAACTCATTTGATCGAACCCATAAGACTTTATAACATGATCAAAACATTGGTTTCAAGCTCGATGCCCGTTTGAGTCCGTAAATGGACCTCTTGAGCTTCATAAACTAGGTGTTCTTCGCCTGTTTCAATGAAACCTTGGGGTCACAGATATATAGATCTCTTCATCAAGACTTCCGTTTAAGAAAAGTTGTCTTAACATCCATTTGCCAGATTTCAAAGTCGAAATGTGCAGCAATCGATAAGAGAATACGGATAGACTTAAGCATGGTTCTGTTGAAAAAAGTTTTTCTCATAATCGATCCTTCTTTCCGAGTGTAACCTTTCGCCACTAGTCTTGCTTTAAAAGGTTTCAACCTTCCCCGTCCGGTCCCCTTTTCCTCTTATATACTCACTTGCATCCAATGGGTTTGACCCATTGTGGTTCGATTAGCTCCCACACTCTATTATGAAACATAGAACCCATTTTCGCTTTCATTGTTGTTTTTGCCAAGAATCTACATCCTTATCTTCGAGTGCCTCGTCATATGTCCATGGGTCCGATTCGTCTTTATCCTGAATCAAGTCCGAGGACTCTCCTATTCCCATGAATCTCTCAGTCGCCTAACAACCCTCCCACTCTGACGAGGCTCTGGTTGTGAAAGCGTATCGTTTGGTATATCATCTAAATACAGGTTAATCGAGGTTTGCCCTCTAAGCTCATTTAAGGTAATCTCACTCGGGTTTCTTTGGTTCATATAGTCTTCTTCCAAAATCTAAAGTGGGTCTTTGATGACCACCTTTTGATCTTAGGGACCATAGAACACACCCTTTTTTTCCTCGGGGTATCCTACAAACAACCTTAATTTCGATCGAGGATCCAATTTATCGCTTCCTTTGTCCAACACGTAGGCGGACACCCCCAAATTCTCATGTGTCTCATATTAGGCTTTGCTTGGGTTCACAATTCTTTGGGAGTTTTGGGAACCGATTTGGATGGCACCAAGTTCGTAATGTAAGCTTGTTTGCTTTCCAAGGCATAACCCGTAACGACTTGGGAAGATCCGCATAACTCATCATTGATCTAACCATTTCCAAAAGAGTTTGCTTTTCGCCTCGCAACCCCGCGTTTTGTTGAGGGTTAGGGTGGTAGTGAGTCGATACAATCCCTTCATCGGATAAGTAGTTCAAAACACATATTTGAGGTATTCGCCTCCACGATCGGATCGTAGAGACTTGATACGTTTTTCCCCTATGATTCTCTGTTTGAGCCTTAAATTCTTTGAATTTCTCAAAGGTCTCGATTTATGCTTCATAAGGAAAATTTAAACGCACCTTGAGTAATCATCAATAAAATACTCATAACCTCCTCTTGCTTTGGTTGTGTTTCGACCACATACATCCGTGCAGGTGAACGATCTCTAACACTTCTTTGGCCCTATTCCCATGCTCCAATTGCCTCTTGGTCATTTTACCCTCCAAACATGATTCACGGAGTTGGAATTCGTTCAACTTGGAGAATCTCCATTGAACAAATCTTTCACCAACCTTTCGATCCTCTTTGGACTTAAATGACCCAATCTTAGATGCCAAAAAAGTGTCTCGCTCAATTTTCTTTTGTCGGAAATAGTTGATGTGTTATAGGATGCATTTCATTGCGAGTGGTGTGCGCTAGTTAATTTTATAGAGATTTTCCATCAATGTCCCATAACAGTACACTCATCATTTCAAAAATGATGTCATTCTTATTAGAAGAAACTTAGTGTCCTTTAATCGAATTTTAGAAACCGAAAGTGAATTCTTTTCTAAATCGGGAACATAAAGATAATCTCAAAAAAAAAACTTTATCTTCATAAGATAGGTGCACTTCTCCCCATCTTTTAATCGCTACTCATGTAGCATTGCAATTTCGCTACTTGTGTAGTATAAGAATAATTGTTACTATCGTAAGCATTGCAATATTTGCCACTTACGTAGCATTGCAATGACTTTACTTTAAACGCCACCCAAATGTGATGAGGATCTCACTCCCACTAAGGTACTGGGATCATTTTGAACCCGTGAAGCCAACATGATTAGTGGATCTCGTGATCAACCACCCACGAATGAGAAGTATCGGCCGTTAAACAAGTTTCAACAACTAGTGCGTGAGAATTACCTTTCTTTCCATCCCTTTTGGGGTTGGAACAACAAAAACCTCCATTGTTCCTCTCACCGCAACTTAAGCACTTCCTCTTTGGATTTTTCCTTGACCAACAAGCATTCCTCATCTTACCATTGCCCTTGGCAATAGTTGATTTTTATTGCTTATGGACTTTGGTCCTCTTCTTTATCTTGCCTTCCCTTGGCCTAGAAGATGAAGACCGACCACTTGCCTTCAAAGCTTGAGTTTGGTGCCTTATCAACATTTCCGCCGAGACCAAAAGCTTGCAAACAAATTAGATAGCGAGGCAAAATGCTCAAAAACTTTTTGGACAGTAGAAGTGAAGTACCAAATTCATCCGAAGTCTCCAGATCATAATCTGACCTTTAATCTCAAGTTTGTTAAGATGGGCCATCTATTTTGAGGACGTAATCCCTCACGGGTTTGCCTCCACCATTTTCAGCGATGACATCTCTCAGAAGGTGATCCGACGAGTCCGCATGTTTTGACTTTCGCCGGTTGGCTCATCCGATTTTGGTGTGTCAAAAATCCACTTGTGCTTTTGTGCGATTAGGACAATTATAATTTTCGTTTTCAATCAATATAGTTTCCATACATATTCATTGACTTTTAAGTATAATAACAATGGATTAAAAGGTAACGACATCTTTGAATCAAATAAATAACTATATGCAAAAAGCACAAGTATATCACAAGATTCGATCACATGCATCATATTAAAATCTCAAAAAAAAATATGAACATGCATCGCCTAACATCTCAAAAACAGTTTAAATAAGCCATATGGGTGGGTCATTATTTAAACACATTTGGCGTGTTACAAACAAGAACAATTACAAACCTTTAATATCCAGATTAATAGTTGGCTCCCACTGACCAATATAAATCGACGAGGACTTTAAGATATATGATATCAATTTTATACCTAAGTAATAACCATGATTAAATATGAGGATTATTATTTCGCTTTTGAACGAGCCTCGTGGGGAGGGTCATAAATGTCGCCATTAGTAATAACCCACAATCATCCACTTGGAATTCATTCATGTGAAAGCTATCTTTTTGACCAGTTCCGTGGGGAATTTCTCCAAAAGAATTCACAAATAAATAAATCATGGAGGTCGAAAATTAATTCAATTTTATTATCCTAATAAAATTGTCAATTAATTATTTAAACATACTTAGTAATTTTGAAGATGAGATTTTTCATTTGGGCAACTCTCATGCAAAACACATTTAAACAAATTAAATAAAGCTTAAGATAACACAAAATAAATCGAAGCAAAAACAGAAAAATAAACATATTGGGCACAAATTATCCAATTGTCATGGTTTGATTTTTTCTTGGCTTGATCTTGAAGAAACAAATCTCGATTTTCTCCCGCTCGATTATCTGAAAAAATACTTATCTCTAAAGCATGCGCCAAGGCGGCTCGCGTAGGGATCTTTATCTGGCCGACCCGGCAACTTTAGACCCGACTTTCTCGGCGACCTTAGCCTTGCCATGAAGCATGCCTTTCGGCTTTACGCTTGACACGCCTCGTGTTGACGACGACAGTCCTCGGTAGCGTCTTACTGGCGTATCATGCTTCGCTGCGTCAAGGCCGTATCGGGTATTTCGACCCCAATCGCGCGATTGCGCGTCGCCTTGCGCGCGCTCCGTGCGGCGTGGCCCGATCTGCGTCTTGGCGCTCGGCCGCCTCAACCTACGCCCTGCTCGTGCGTGCTGACCTGCGCCAGCGCCATGGGTCCCGGATTTTGTCCTTTAATTCGCCCGTCTTCTCTTGGATTTTCCATTAGGTTCTGATTTGTTACAAAAAATAAATAAACCTAGATCTGATTAGTCTATTACATTGATCAAATCAAACAAATTCTAATCTACTCGTGGATTTTCTCACGAGGCAAAAAATCCGAACTAATCTAATTAAAAACCACAGTTTATATGCATGCATAAACAAACACATTAAATTCCATGACAATTGGATACCGCAAAATAGATCTAGCAATTCTACTATCCAATTTCAAATTTAATGCCAACTAATTAAATTACAATTTAAAAAATTTGAGTCTCTAAACCGTGGCTCGATAATTGTTGGGGAATAAGTTGCACGAGATCTATTAAAGGTGAATATTTAAATACAAATTTAATTTTTAATTATTACTAGCATGAATTAATCATATATTAATTCAAATAATAATCCAACAACATATCATGCTTATAATAATTCACGTAAAACCCACGAGACGCGAATTTACGAGTTTCATTGAACGCATCTCTCGGGGATGGCAACGGTGTGGGTTGAATAGACTAACCGTAAGGACTTCTCAAGTATTCCCTTAGCCCTAGTTCGACTATCCGGGTGGAAGGATTCTTGTGAGCGATTTAACAAAAGGAAAATAAATTATGTTGCACCACCTTGTGGATTTACTAATTTTTCCAAAGACATGGAATTGTATTTTGGGAATGAAAAAGAATCATCCCCTATTTATAGAGGCCAAAGTGTTTTAATTTTTAGTGATAAAACAATGTGGGAAAATCTTTTCTTGATCTCCAAGAAATCTTGAATATATCTCCTATATTCTTTTTCCCATAATTATAATATTCCACAAAAATCCCACCTACTCTATATTATGAGGATTTTCGAAAATTAAGGGTTCCAAGAATCCAAGATTTGGATCTTCTTGAATTTATGAGATATTCTTGTATTTCAAGAAATACATATCTTCCATAATATCTTTTCAAGAAAATCAAGAAAATCTTTCTTGCTTTCGAAAAATCATATCATAGATAACCAAGTGGAGATTTCTTGAATTTAATGAGATAATCTTGTATTCCAAGAATACATATCTTCATTCCATAACAAAATTCAAAGAAAATCTTTCTCCCAACATATCTACAATTTTAAAAAAAATATGATAGGAAAAAATAAGCAACATTATTTATTTTATTTTAATTACCTTTTCAGTTATTGGACTATATGTTGGGCTACTTAGGGGGCCTTTAGGAGAATTAAGATTGGACCTTCTAATGGACATTGAATATCTAATATTGAGCCACAATATAATTCAAGCCCATAAATATTAATTAATCTCACTACATAATTAATATTGACTATCCATCTTAACCCATATTACAATCAATATGGCTCCAGGTCATTATTTCCGTGTTTAAGATTATCTAGCCCATTAATTAATTCAAGCCCTTTGAAATAGCTTTCCGTTAATTAATATATTTTGTCCTTGGTCAAGGAACGGTTCAACATTATTATCCATCTGGGGAAACTAATTCCACATGCAAGATTTGGTATGATAAAGCTTATGAACCTCCCGAAGCAAATCGAATAAAGCAGACTTGCAATAACGATTCTTCAGATTAAATCTTAGCAATCACATGTGACTAATAATATTGTCCAAGATAAAAAGTATTGAATCTCATTGATTCGCTACCCATGATAAGTCAAAGCAATAGTTACCAATCCCACGTGATCCCTATTTAAGGGACGAAGATTAAGAAATAACGAACCACTGAGGTCTAATTCTTCCTTGTTCGGTTCAAGAATTTATCCTCCTCAGAGGTCCTATTCAAAGGCATCGGTCATGCACTAGTGTAATCTCTTGGTCAAGACAAGCCCAATCGAGCCTTACACTTCAACCTTTCACGATGGGTTGTTCATTTCCATCTAGGTCGTGAATAGCGCACTTTTTAGTTACAAGCGATTTGTTAATTTAATCTTCTGTGATCTGGTATCACTAAATTAACTACAATGTAACACGTACGACTTATTGAACAGTTATGCAGTAAATATATGTAACATTCAATAATATTTAAAGCATCAGTGATAAACAATTTATTTCATAGAATAAGTTCGAAAATTGGGTTTCGATTATACAAAGTAAAAAGCATACTTTCCAAAGATAATCCCAATGAGAAAGGTGCGCAGGTAAAGAAGTTCTAGAGTTGATCTACAACGATGTTTTGTGAACCATTGCCCACTCTAGCTAGGGGGTCACTTGGCTACTTCATCACTTTTTATCGATGATTTTTCAGATAATCTAATATCGTGTATCTTATGAAACACAAATCCGAATCTTTTGAGAAATTCAAAGAGTTTAAGGCTGAAGTAGAGAAGCAACTTGGTAAGAGTATCAAGACTCTTCGATCGGATCGATGAGGTGAATACCTTAGCCATGAATTCACTGATTACTTGAAGTTACATGGAATCCAATCACAATGGACTACTCCCGGAACAACTCAGATGAACGGGGTGTCCGAGAGAAGAAACCAAACCCTGTTAGACATGGTGAGGTCCATAATGAGTTTTTTCTGTCTTCCAACATTCTTATGAGCTTTACATTCTGAATAAGATTCAATCTAAATCGGTTGAGCATACACCATATGAACTATGGTGTGGCAAGAAGCCAACTTTTACACATATTAAACATGGGGTTGCCCCGTGATTGTGAAAAGGATGCTTACCGACAAGTTGGAATCCAAATGTGAAAAAGGTTACTTTGTGGGATATCCTAAGGAAACTAAGGGATATTACTTCTATCTACCTAAGAAATAATCAGTGATTGTTTCTAGGCAGACCAAGTTCCACGAAGAAGACTATGTCTTTAAGGAACAAGGTCGTAAGTTGATAGAACTTGAAGAAATTCAAGAACCACAAATTAACAAAGAGACTGATATCTTGTCAAAGCAACATGATAAGGAATCAGTGGGAGCATTCAACAACTTTCACAGTGGGAGTCTTTCACTAGGTGCTCATCTTTCAGCCAGTGGGAGCGTAATTGGAGTAGGCTTGCGGTCAAAGAAAGAACCTCCAAGCGAAATGAAAAAAAACAACATAGTTCAAACTCCCGCCCAAGAGGCATCTGAAAGTTTAGCTCTTGAGGACTCTTCGGCATTGATGAAATCGATGCACCACAAAATTTTTCACGATCAGAATGTACAACCTTCACAACCACAACTCCGTAAGTATATTAGGAATTGTAATTCGCCCATTAGATACGGTTACCTCTTGGAGGAACTAGTTAATGTGGACATACCGGATAAGAACGATCCTAATACTTATTCTGAAACAATATCAGATATTGATTCAGGGAAGTGGCATGAAGCCATGAAATTCGAGATGGACTCGATGTACACCAATCAAGTCTAGGACTTGGTTGAGTTGCTTAAAGGGGTTAGACCCATATATTGCGATTGGGTCTTCATGCAAAAGACCAATGTAAATGGCAAAGTAAAAACCTACAAAGCTAGGTTTGTGGCGAAGGGTAATAGTCAACGCGAAGACACTGACTATGATGAGACCTTCTCACCAATTGCAAAGATCAAGTCCATTCGAATTTTACTTGCGATAGCAGCACACTATGATTATGAGATTTGACAGATGGATGTCAAAACAGTTTTCCTCAATGGAAACATTGATAAGGAAGTGTTTATGACTCAACCGGAAGGTTTTACATCTAAGCCAAATTCTAATCTAGTATGCAAGCTGAAGAGATCCATCTATGGATTGAAGCAAGCTTCTAGGAGTTGGAATATCCGATTTGATTAAGCTATCAAGTCTTTTGACTTCATCAGAAATTCGGAAGATCCTTGTGTTTATTGTAAACACAACGGGAAGAATATTATTTTCATAATCGTGTATGTCAATGACATATTGATTTTGGGAAATAATATCCCGTTAATGCAGTCCGTTGAAGATTAGTTATCGAAGACCTTCATGGTGAAGGATCTTTGTGAAGTCTGCTACATCTTAGGGATCAAGATCCACAGTAATAGATCCAAGATCCACAGTGATAGATCCAAGATCCACAGTGATAGATCCAAGAGGATGTTGAGGCTGTCACAGTCCACCTATGTAGACAAGTTGTTCAAGCGTTTTGCAATAGAGAACTCTAAGAGAGGGTCTCTACCTGTAAATTAAGGGATAAAGCTGTCAAAGAAGGATTGTCCTTCTGTTGAAGCTAATATCAAGCACATGAAAGATGTCCCATATGCATATGCAATTGGGTCAATCGTGTACGCCATGACTTGCACGAGGCCAAACGTGGCCTACGTTATCAACATCACTGGTAGATACCAACATAATTTGGGTGAGTCTCACTGGATTGCTGTCAAGACCATTCTGAAGTATCTTAGACAAACTAAAGAATGTTTCCTTGTCTATAGTGGACAGTCAGAACTGGTAGTCACTGGTTATGCTGACACAAGTTTCCAATCCGACTGTGATGATTACAAATCACAGTCAGGTTACGATTCACTCTCAATAATGAGGCGGTCAGTTGGAATAATTTCAAGCAAAAGGACCGCAGATTCAATAGTCGAAGTTGAGTACATTGCTGTATCAGAAGCCTCAAGGAGGCTGTCTGGATTTTATAGTTCTTAATAAAACTAGGGATAGTTCCGAGTGCCAGTTGTCTAATAAAGTTTTATTAAGACAACGCTGGTGCGATTGCACAAGCAAAGGAACCGAGATCAACAAGTATAAACGAGCATGTTCCCAGACTTATCATTGATCAGGGAGATCATAACGACATGAGAAATAGAATTAAAATGTATTCCCACATATTTAATTTGGCAGATCTTTTCACCAAAACACTGAGTGTTCATGTACACTGATGAGAACCGCGATCGCAAAACACAAATAATACGCAAAGAATGATAATAATTGTTGCTCCAACCCAGGTTGGCAAGAAACAATTAGGTTTTGACAAATTTGTCAATGTTTTTATTAAGTTTTTTAACGTGAAAAACAAAGAAGAACATGCCCTCTATAAATAGAGGACCAAACAGGACTAAAACATGCCCATTAAGGACCGACTCCCTAACCCAAAAACCAGCGTATAAACCTATTAAAAATAAAGGACCAAATATAATGATTAAAGGACTAAATCTTGCAAAACTATCTAAAGTTAAAAATAAGCAGAAATATAAAGGATAAAAATTGAATCTAGATCTTCTTGATATCTTCTTGATAATCTTGCCACAAATCTTGAAGATCTTCTTGCCAATTCAAATTAAGGACCATATCTTTTCTTGTCCGCATCATTTCCGTCCCCTTCAAGAAGGTCCTTGTCCTCAAGGACCAATTCTGGGAATGCTCTCTTGTCACCAAACAATTGAACTCAAAATTATCTATTGTTCGGGTGTGACCAAAAATCTTAAGGCGATAGTGCAATTTTTTTTCATAGTACTGCCAACAAAATAACTATCATTAATTATAAAATAATTATTATTATTATTGGAGATGTAACCTTCATCATCATTTAAGCGAATTCCGACAAACGCCGTATCAATGCCCCAAAATTTTGCAGTGATATCAACTTTCGTATCAAAAATTTCGCACGAATTGTCTTCAAACTCGACATCGCAAATGGAAGACACAATCAATTACGTGTTGCTCTTCCTCTTTGTCATAAATAGGTGGTCCATCGTACTCAAAATTCTTAAAAGAATCCTTAGATTCGTCTGAAAAAATTGGCTCACTATCCTCAACATCTTCGTAATAATCCAAATGGTCTGTAGGCCCATCAAAATTGCCATGAAAATTCTCATCATTAGTGAAAATAGGCCTAAAATCCTGAAGGTTAAACTCCAGCCCACACTTGTCAAAATAATTAAACGATCCAAACGAATCAACACAACTAATGGAATTATTCCCAGGCCCAATCACATCATTAACATTAGTAGGCGGCCCAGGATATACTGAGAAATCTGACTTATCAACAAAAAACTTAGGCCCATCATCATATAAATCAATGTTAGAAATTGGCTCACTGTAATGAATATTGGCCCAATTCGTCACAGCCTCAACAGCAACAGGCCCATGATGGGTTACGTCATCAGAAGAAACACGATCAGTATCCTCTTCTCCAAGTGCAGCAGCGGGATTTTGAGCGGCGCAAATCCTTGATACAGAGAGGCACGGCGTCGTCCGATGAGTGAGGTCATCGTTTTCCTCAATAGGAACGGCAAAAAAATTCGACGGCTCCTTTCTCGTGGTAGGATGCGACTTCCGGTGGTCCATGGTGCTGCAACGTTGCAGTTTCTGGGGTGATGCCACCAGCGCGGTGGCGGGGCACACTCGTGCGGCGGAGTTTTGGTTCGAACGATTTCCATCGTCGAAATCAGCGAAATCGGATGGTCCAAATCTCGCCATAAGTTCCTTTTTGAAATCCTTCCACCGAATGATCCGTCCTTGGTTCCGATATAACCTGCTAATCAATTGCCACCAATCGTTCGCTTCTCCTTCCATGTGGTATACCGCATACTTCACCTTTTTACTGCGTTCGATGTCGTTCATCGTGAAGTACAGGTTCGCCCAGCTTAGCCATGAATTTGGGTTGCTACCGTGAACGTAGGACAGGGTATTTTTGGCCTCCCCCTTCTCCGGCCTCCCCTTTTACATCTTCCCTATGTCGACGTCGGGTAGGATAATCAGATTCTTCAGATGAAGAATCCTCATCACTCTTCCTTCTGGATGAAGAATCCGCACTGTACTTCTTCTTCTCCTTGTGAGTTCCCGTAATTGCTCGTATTCCTTTCGCGATTCTCGTCTACTCTCAATGAAAGCATCAATTTGATGAGAACCGTGATCGCAAAATACAAATAATACGCAAAAAACGATAATAATTGTTGTCCTAACTCTGGTTGACAAGAAACAATTAGGTTTTGACAAAATTGCCAAAGTTTTTATTAAGTTTTTTACCGTGAAAAACAAAGAAGAACATGCCCTCTATAAATAGAGGACCAAACAGGACTAAAACAGGCCCATTAAGGACCGACTCCCTAACCCTAAAATCAGTGTATAAACCTATTAAAAATAAAGGACCAAATATAATAATTAAAGGACTAAATCTTGCAAAACTATCTAAAGCTAAAAATAAGAAAAACAGCCGAAATATAAAGGATAAAAAATGAATCTAGATCTTCTTGATATCTTCTTGATAATCTTGCCACAAATCTTGAAGATCTTCTTGCCAATTCAAATTAAGGACCATATCTTTTCTTGTTCGCATCATACACACTAGACATTTGATGATCTAGGGATTGGACATGTAAGGTGATTGACTCTAGTCCAAGTGGGAGATTGTTAGTGTTAATGTCCTAGAGACAATCTATTGTAAGGACATAATACTAGATGATATTCAGTTTGATTTAATATTATAGTTCATTTAATATTAATGTATGGCAATACACTTGTTTGAATATTATGTTTGATTGTTTGCATTTATTCATACAAGTGTCCCCATGAGTCATTGCTGTCATTGAGGTTGTGAGAACTCAGATGACTTAAGCATGACTCTCAAATAGCCCCGATCAAGGATCATCAAGAATGGGATATTGATGATGCAATGGAGATTGATGTGCGATCTGCATCATACTCTTTGAGAGTGTAGTAAGATCTCACTTACTACGAGATACTAGGTATCTCATGATGGATGCACAAATACCTTAGAGGGTAATGGTATACCCATCCGAGAAACCGTTTGATGTAGTTCCACTATATGTGTCTGCGGTGTCTCGGTTAGTGGGAGCGATGTTATACTCCTTTGACTTGAGGTCAATACGCACGACATGTGTGGGATGATGAACTTTGACCATGACCGACGCTTGCACCATTCCATGGGTAGGTATGGCTTGGATTGGGTTCATCACGAAGTGCATGTGCGTGGTAGTTGAGCCAAGAATAGGATTCATTCCTCAAAGTGGATTTAGAGAGAATACTCATCTTCTCATCATAATTGGATCAAAATCATCGGCCGATGCACGTCAACTTAGACTTTGTGGCTAAGTGTGATATACATGATCAATTACGTGATTAGAGATAAATTGATTAAGTTATTTGAATATACATTTCATCATGTTCAAGACTTAATCGAGTATTCGCGAATGAAAGGAGGAAATCGTAATAGCCCATGTTTCAGTTACAGGTAGTTGCACGTTTCTCGCAACGTACCTCATATATTGAGAATGTCTGATTTATTGTCTAGTGTTCAATTAAGACCGTTAGTTTGACTAATCGCTCGATATATGAGGCTATATGGATCACACAACAAGTAGTTCCCTTTTGCGGATTATAGTTGGTTGATTAAATGTTAAATTGGATTTAATATTTAATTTATGGAGAATTAATTAATAATAGATTAATTTGAAATTAATTATTATTAATGTTTAATTAAATTAGATTTAATTAAATAGGATTCTCAATAATAATATATGGAATATTATTATAGGATTTAATATATATGGAATCAAATCCGTAGAGATTTGATATACATGTGAATTAAATCTGTAGAGATTTTATATGAGGAAATAAATTGTAGAGATTTATTTAAATAAAGATTAGGGATTTTATTTTCCAATCGGGCTAGCTTAAGATTTAAGCTGAGTCTCCCTATATATACAAACTCTTAGGAATTCACAAACAACGTTAATTCATTATTCTCCATTAGATCTAGAGTTAGAATTTTCCTAGCAAATTCGTCTCGGGAACGCTGACAAATCTGTGCAAGTCTGTGATTGGGGATTACATGGATACCATAGTAGAAAAAACTGTATACGAATTACTGTAAGAATTCTGTTTACGTTTACTCGTACTTAATTATGCAATTAATTGTTCGTTGTTGGTAAACTGTTTATTTCCGCTGCGCATGTATTACGTGTTTACGTGCCTCTAAATTCCAACAAATTGGACCGCACTCTATATGAATATTCAAACGAGCATGAATGAATGCATGCACTTTGTAATATTTCTCGTTCATTCGATTTTTCATTTTGTAATTAAACAAATACATGCAGTCTATTTGTAGGTACGTCCATCAGATGGGAGACATTATGACATTTAATTCTGACTCAAAATGACAAATTAATGTCATTCACTAAAATTTATTTTCGTTTTGAAACATCTTCACTAATGACACTTAATGTCATTATGTTATAAATTGATTTGAAACGTTAATGAATCTGGATGTCCTGGATGTCTACGTTCGATATGATTCAAACTATCATGGGCTGAATTACTCCAATGTGAGATAATTAACTCTATGTTAATTCTCATATTTCCCAACACCACTTTAATTTATAAAGTGTATTGTGATGTTTTAACTTCATGATTTAATTTATAACTCAACCGAAATTCGATTTTGAAATTATAAATACCTACATCATCTACTTCGAGAATAAATCGATCATATAATTTTTTATTTTTAAAAAATCAAACTTTAAGTCCTCGTTCAATTGATCAAGGATGAGTATCTCACACCCTCACTAAATTATTAAAAGTTATTGAAAATTCAAATTTGTGCCGGATAATTTCTATTGAATTTTATAAATCAAAATAAAAATATAATCACACCAAATTATTGAAAAATATGCAATTTACCAAATGTTCATGTCAATATAGGGTTAATAATAAATTGCAACCTATATTATTGTGATTTTTACCCCAATTCATATATTTTTTTTAATTTTTTTATTGAATTTCTTCTATTTGATGTTTGAACTTTTTGGCATTGTGATATATACAACACATCATTTGTAACTATATTTAGTTTGAAAATTTCACAAAAAACAAGTCTCGAGTTGAAATCGATCACTTATTAATAATATAAGTTGCATTTTGTTATAAAAAATAGTACAAATTATAATTTGTAAAAAATACAATAATACATGTTTATAATTTATAATTAACCCAGTCAATATAATAGTGTTGTTCTCGATCAAAAAATAAAATAGTAGTAAAATATAATAGCGTTGTTCATTTTCCGTGATTACTCTACACAGAAGAATCCCAGCTCAACCATCGAGGTGGAGCCATGATCGTCTGCGTCGCCGTCGTAGGCCACGAGGTTCTCCGACGCGCCTCCTACTTTCACATTTCCTGTGCAAATTCAATTTACAGTTGCGTTGATGCTTGAATCAAAACCTAATTGAAGTGGTTTTCTGTTTAATTTCGTGTTATTGGCAGAACAATCCGCTTTACATACAGAGTTTTACGATGGCAGATGATGCGCTGAAGCTTCATCACATCGTCCACTGTTCTCTCGATGTCGTCGACGAAAGAGGTGAATTTGTCGATATTATTGTTTTGATTTTTTGCTTATTGCGCTAGCGATTTTGTAGATCAGCAGTGTTAAGTAACAGTAATGAGTGGAACTGTGGGAGAGAAAACGTCCAGTGAATGAATTAAACCTGTGATTTGCATTTTGATCTGAGAAGTACAATATAATTTAGGATGCAGGGCCTAAATATTTCATTTGGACTGTGTTGGAAACTTAAAAATCATATAATCCATGTAGGGATCTGTGGAAATCCTTGAGATAATTTGCTTTAGCACTGGTAATTTAATGGAAAGTCATGTGAGACTTTTAATATCAATCAATTACTTAGAAAGGAAACTGCAAAAACTAGGTTAGTAGGTAAATGTGAAAGGTTAATGGATTTGAATCCGTCTCCTAACCCGTTTGGTATACATCATCTCACTGAAGAATATATCTTTAATAGAACAAAAACTAAACCAATAGAACAAAGGGATAAGAGCAGGATTTTTTTTTTTGCGTTTAAGGGCTTAGGGTTTGTACATGTCGAGAACACATAGCATTTAGTAGATGCAGTACTTGGTAATTGCCCTCACGAGAAACTGATGCACTATTTTGTGCACTGATTATCCAAATTTGTAGAATTTCTTAATAGCATTGGACTCTGATAAAGGAGGTGTAGCATACAATGACATGATATGAGACTTATTGTAAAGGATTAGACCATTTGTAATTTCACTTTGTATACTATGGAGTGAGAGAAGAGTGTAATCAAATATTTGATATGAGACTGTTTAAGTTGTACAAAAGCTTTATCTGTTATCTACTGATTGTATGCTTAGTGAAAATTGTGGTCATCTGGCATTTCCCATGTCTTTGTATCTGTTCTATGATGCCTACATGATTTTTATATCTGGTTATTTTCGATTTACAGTGAACAATCCCAAAAAGTCAAGCCCAATACTAAACGAGACATTTCTTGGTTTGCTATATCCAAGTGAAAACTACAAAGCGTAAGAACAAGGATTCTTTTTCGTTATAAATTCATATTGCATGGAACATAGGTTTGCTTAATTTCCATGTGTTAAATGCTGTTCAATGCTTATGAATATCTAATGCTTTCAGGTATGGTTATTTGACCAATACGAAGGTGAAGTTCATATTGGTAACAACAGACCTTGATGTACGAGATGCAGATGTGAGAAACGTAAGTGCCACAATTCGTAGATGTCTTTTTTTGTTATATATAGCATCCATGTTTTGTCATCTTTCTCATCATTTACCACATTTCAAAATTTCTTCTTAATCTTGCACTGATTTAACAAATTTTATTTTAGGACCATCTAACCACCAACCTTAATTTAACTTGCGAGAATTTACTGTTTTGAGTTTTCCAGAATTTTCAGCTTATAGCTAATTCAAACTTCTAACATTTTCTATTCTGATTATTATTTGGACCCTTTATAGACCTGAATCTGCCTTTTGCTATCCACGATATCGAGTTAATCCTTTATATTGTTCTGGGAAAATTGCAACAGTTCTTCATGAAGTTCCATGCAGCTTATGTTGATGCAGTTTCAAATCCATTTCACATTCCGGGTAAAAAGATCACTTCCAAGATTTTTGCTGAAAGAGTCAGCACAATCGTTAAGTCTTTTGGTTAAATTTCAGGTAGCCGAATGCTACAAGATTTGCTACCCGTGTTTTCATACCATTTGACAATTTACATTGTAGTAACAGAATCTTTAATTTGTATCACTAGCTTTATTTTGGTGTTGTATTATCCTTTTTAACACAAAAAGTCTATTGGATAAATTTTGGAATTTACCACCAAAAGCAACTGAATATTGATAGTCTTTCAAATTAGAAAGTGTCCACTGCACTTAGATTTGGTTCAGATGATAATTAGGAAGAATTCGTCCACTATTAAGTGTGCTCTATTTCAGATGAATAACTTCTTATTCGTACTTACAATGAACATTTGAAAATCTATACTACACTTATAAGCTAATATCATATACTTATCAAGTGACATCATTACACTTATAAACTATAGTATTAAATGTTATAGGTACTAATTTATTAGAGTAGTGGTATCAATTTATAAGTGTAATGATATGAGATACACACTATGAACAAGTTTCACATAAGTGTTTGTGAAGTTTTATACTATGATCATTGTTAGTATTTTTGCTCAATTTGTAGGAAGGCAGCTTAAAAGTTATAACAGCTCTCTGAATATCACATTATCAGAGCTTTTTAACATTCGTAATTCTTCTTTAAAATTTTCAGAACATACGTAATAATTGCTTGCTAGTAAACATAATAACATCATCGTCACAAATGCTATATTGTCTTGTCCAATTTCCACCGATGGAATCAATTTGAATTCACATCGCAGCTACGCTCAGCATCCCAATTAAAATAAGCAAACAACGAATCCCTCGGACATGAAACAAATACTCCATACAATACAATGAATTCAAAAAAGCTACAAAAGAATAGTAGCCCCTTAATTGTCTAAATACGAAACATAGTCCCAAGAAATTTTGATAATCCTGATAAAACATGGGAGAAAATCTTATACGCAACAATTAGAATACATCATCGTCCTCCTCAGCAATATGTTTAGCGAGCTCTTGCTCTTGTTGCTGCCTCTCTCTCCTCTTCTCCGCACTCTCCTTTTCCTTATGTGAATTAGGTGGAAAACGAAGGGCCCGCACAGCTTCATTGTGCATATTCAGACAAAAGGCAATCCTAGAGTTAAAAGCAATCTGTGGCTCATTTGTAGAGTAAATATCCCCGGTCTCCTTTGAAACCATCCATCCATTAGTGTGATCTATTGTGGCATCAATCGCGCCATCTCTAATTGCTTTAGAGACTATACTTTCAGCATCAGCAACGGGATTTGGGGAATCCAATCTCAGCTTCTTAGCTACATCAACGAGTGAGATCCTGGAATACGAGATGCTAATGTTGCGTAAGCCAGTTCTTATAACGTTATGGCGCAGCCTTACAATCAAGTTGTAAGTTCGGTCAGAACTGAAGGTGCTGTTAAACTTCTCAGCTACAGATTTGAAGAGCTCTAGGTCTCCAATTCGAACAGCCTGAAACCACACGGATAATAAATCAACATCAAGGGTATGTTTGATTAGGGTTTGAAAACCGCATTTGAGATTTTGAAATCTAAATCAAGTTCTACTTTGAATTTTCAAATCCGGTTTTTAAAGACCAAATACATCTACCCTTATAAATACCTATAAACCCTAGAGATGCCATTTTTCTCCATCAGACGTTCTCTAGTGACCCATTAGTGCAAATATGATCTATTTTTATTCATCAACATCACACATTTTTTTTACTCACTTTTGCAACTTCCTATAAAATACACTAATCGTTACACAATCATTACAATTACAATCAACAAAAAAATCTGGCCCTACTTAAATCTCAAAACAAACACACACTATTACTATTAATCAGGATTTTGAAATCCACTAAATTTTAATATCCAATGAATCCCAAATCAAACATACCTAAATATTGTGGAATACTTGAGCACCAAATGATCATGGAATACTAAATACCTTCATTGGTAACAACCAACAAAGGTTCCCAAGCAAATCTCATCTAATATTTGACGACAAGATATCAGACAAGCAGCACATGCCAGTGAAGTCATTATCTTATAAGTCCCATAGTTTTTTAAACCTCATTACTCAAATACAGAATATAGTAGAATAACATGACTTAGTGGCAATGACCAAAAACAAAACTACAAGCATAAGCAACAGATTGACAAGAAAATATGATGTTAAAGGTCAAATGATTATAAAATAGTAATTCTCACATTTGTAAGCTCGAAATATGGCCGCAGTGCTTTCTCCATCCCCTTCTGCATAAAAACAGTTCTTTCTGGAATCTCTCCGAGCAGCAAACGGACAATGATGGCCCATTTGTTGCATTGAACTCGAAACCAAGGGCAGAAAACAGGCGCTTTTCCTAGCAGCTTGGAGCAGAGACTCTTTAGCATCAGTGTACTCTAGCTGAATTGTCCTGATCTTTCCAAGGTAAAACAGATAACGGCTGAACTGCAGAATATACATACACACAGGATCAATAATTAGATTATAGAGGCATTCAATACAACAAGGGTATGTTTGACTTGGATTTAACGGATTTTGAAATCTGTGTTTCAAAATCTAGTGGATTTTAAAATCTTGATAAATGGTAATGGTGTGTATTCATTTTGGGACTTAAATAGGTAAAGTTTTAAGTTTATGTCAAATTGATGTGTAAGAAGTGTGATGTGTTATTATATTGTTGTTTTTGTTGTAATTGTAATGATTGAATGATTGCGTAATAATTAGCGTGTTTTATTGGAAGTTGCAAAGGTGGGTGTGGAAGGTGTGGAACGTGATTAAGAAAGTAAGAGTGGAAATAAAAATGGTATCTTTAGGGTTTTATACTTATTTGTAGGGATGAATTATTGGGTTTTTATAAACCGGCTTCTAAAATCTCATAGTAGAACCGGATTTAGATTTCAAAATCCCAAATCCAGTTTTTCTAATCCCAAATCAAAAATACCCTAAAGGTATGTCTAGTTAATGACAGCCCAAAGCATCAGTATCTACCCACCACCCCAACAAAAGGATAACATAACAACAAGGCAAACAAAGGGAGAAAAGAAACAAATGTAGTAACAATATAGAAATAACAACAGAACCTAGCTACGCATGCTTGAGGAAATCATATGAGAAGCAGTGTAGTAATACTTCATTTCTATTCCCTCTATCAAAGGAAATTGATCTTTATATGAACTCACCAAAACAAATCATCATCATTTTCAGAATCCCAAATCAATGTGCAAGAGTTTCTGATGTTGTATTATTATACTTTTGTTATCTGTAATTGTAATGGTTGAACGTTTATGTAATAATTAATGTGTTTATTGGAAGTTGTAAAGCGAGAAAAATGTTTTGGAAAGTGATTAAAAAAAAAAGAGAGAACAAAAAAATCATATTTGCATTAATAAGTCATTGGAAAGAGAGTGATGGAAAAAAATGGTATTGTATGATTCATAGGTAATTTGTGGGGTGGATATGTTGGGTTTTCAGAAACCGGATAATAAAATCCCAAAGTAGAACAGTATTTAGAATTCAAAATCTCAAATCCGGTTTCCAAATTCCAAATCAAACATAGCCTAAAAGTTTGATACAGTGTACTCAATTTGTAGTTTAACAACTGAAGTTCATTATTTGTTCTACATGTGTAAACTTGTGTTTCCCGCCGTTTGCACTATCTGTTTCAACTTCTCACTCTGATAGCATAATTGTATGATGTTGGTTGAGGCCCTCTGGGCTTAAAACAAGTAATTGCAGTTCACAGGAAAGTGCTTTAAGTTTGATCACATTCTTGTCCAATTGTCAACATGATTTATTGCCCAGTATTAACAAACATAGATAATGGTAGTAGTGTCTTGGCATTTACCTGCTGGTTTGAGTGAGCTTCAAAACGAGGAGCCTTTGATCTCAGTTTCTCTGCTTGATCATATAAGTTGTAATGGAGGTAATTCCTTAGCAACAGGTTCAAAAGGGTTTCCTGCATCATATCAGCATGCCATCAATCACAAAAAACACTACCAAGATGATAAATAAATAGTTCACCAGTAAAACACTAACCTGCCCCAACTCATCATGGCGCAAAGTTGTAGTTCGGTGCAATGCAAGAAGATTACTGTTAAGAAATGCTATTCTCTGTTTAGATATAATTATAAGAAGAAAATTTAAGTTAAAATATTCTAGTTTATCTTTTCCCTTGAACATATGTTGATTGAGTTATCTCTGAATTTATGCATCAAAAAAACCGCTGATGCATTATTAGTATTGCATGAAATGCAACTTAAACTACCATTAGATAATCATACCCTCGAATTTCAGCAAGATCACCAGTAAGTTCATAGCTTAAAGAGTAGTAAAAGTAGAGCCTGGAAGCTAGGACATCAACAGTTCTTTTATTGAGGTTCCTTAGACGGGCTATGCCAGCAGTGGAGCAAGCCTTGGCCTGAAAGTAAACAATAATTATCAATGAATTACAAGTGTTCAGATGTTATAAGGTAAAGCCCCTGGCATACTTTAACCACACACCCATACCTCATTGTATCTCTTCTGATCAATCAAAAATAATAAAACGAGCAAATAGCAGTAGATCTCAAGCTCTGGCAAGGAGTGCTTTGCAGGGGCTTGTGTACCAGATATCGCAGTATCAACTTCCATATCATGCTCATCTTCCTACAATTATCATCACATATAGTAAAGCGGTCCATTTTCCACGCATAAAAGGTATGCAATGCATTTTATATAATTTTTTTAAGGTATTATTATATATAACAACTAATAAGTCCAAAATTAAAATGCAAGAGAACAACAAAATAGATAATCAAGAACAAAAATCTTACTGGGTGCCTAACCAAGAAAAGAAATACTCCCTCCGTACCGGTTATATAGGCTGATTGGAGTTATCACAAAGATAAAGAATTTTTGTTGGAATTGCAAATTAGACAAGTAAAATTTCTATTATAACCCTATTGATTAAGTGTGATAATTTCCAACACAATTAATGCATAAATGAATTAGAATAAATTACACTATATGTAAACCAGACTATATAATTGGAACATCCATAGAAGGAAAACCCACCTATATAATTGGGACGGAGGGAGTAACTAAAGTACTGTGCGTATGAGGCTATGAGCCAAAATTCATCCTCTTATAAACTAATTTGTTCCATAAAATATGCAATTAATAAAAGATTCATAAAGAAAATTTTGACAGTTTATATAACCAATGGCCATAAATTACAAAACCATTCACCTATCGAGCAATCTTATAACATATTTTCCACATTAAATTTTAACTTGAATGTCTAACACACTTACCTTTGGAACATATGCAGACAAGCGAGTATGCATCTCAGATCCTGGCAAAATCGCAAAATCAAGAAATGCAGAAAGTACAGAAGCACTTAGATTCTTCCTCAGCTGAATGGTCCACCTAATAGCCCTCAAAATCCTTCTAACCTCCCTTGTGTAAGCCCCCGTCTCAATCAATGCAGCTATGTCTTTCAAACCTAAAAAGAACAACCAAACAGAAAATCACACCCCAAAAATGACACACTGAGGTCCAATTAGGATTGAACCAACGAAAGTAGCACAAAAATAAAGCATCATTTATCAACGAAAGAACAGAAGAACTTAGATTCTTCCATGCTTAATAAGTAGTAACTGTAGAAATGTTTCTAATGCAGTAGATTATTACAGAAAAGGGAATGCATAATCAGTAAACATCTCTTGTAACTTAACAGAATTTCCTTCGAGTTATCCTTCAGAGTCAAACGAATTAAAAGTAAATCTGAATCCCACTCATACTTCTCTAAGCAGATAGCAACAAATAATTAACATTGATCAACACATGCATAAAAAGTAGTAGATAATTACTCTGAAGGGTAGACGGAGAAGTAGGTGGGAGGGGATTGGAAGGGGCGGGCTGCTGCTCCTTCATCTCAACGTCTTGAGTCATCTTCGCCAAAATCTGTGATATAAATATCAGTAAAATCGACAGATAAAATACAGAAATAAAAGCTGGAAACACCATTACATCCCTGTTCTTTCAGATTTACAAACTCTGATTCAATTTTACCTGAAAGCGAGTGAGAAATTGATCTGGACAAATGCGAAAAGGCTAGGTTTCCGATTACTTTCGTATGCTGCAAGTCAGAAAGCGAACCAAAAAAAAAAATCAAAATAAAATTAAGAAAGAAGAAGAAAGTGAGGTGCGTGGTTAATCGATTGGGCAGAAGAAAAGGGGGTAAAGAATCAAACCTTCAAGATTCGGTGAGAAAATTAAGAAAAAAAAACCCTAGAATTGAAAGCTTGATTTGCTAATGGAGGTCCTTTTCTCCAACTGAGCAGTAAAGTACAGTAAGAACTTGCGTTTCTTATTCACTACTCCATGTTTTATTTTATTTTAGATTTTAGTTAATTGAAATTATTTAGAAAATTAAATAATAGTGGGGTAAAAATTGGAATATTATTCTTACACCCCTAAAGTTTTTACATATTTATACGTAACCTTAGAAGCAACATAAAATCAATTCGGCCCCCAATTTCCATACTTTTTGAGTAGTGGACCCATTAAAGAACTTCAAAGTCTTGAAGAATAAGTTGTTATTATATTTTGAAATATGATTTAAATCTATCATACAATGAAACTGGTGTTTTATATACTATATAATAAAGAATATCTAGAAAAAACACCTAAAAAAAATACAATTCAAACATAACATCATACAAAATTGAATTTATAAAATTATTTCACTTAAAAGTGTAATAAACAATTTTACATGTAATATGTTTGAGTTTCCTTAATGTAATGTTGGGAAATTACAATTTACAAACATATAATTTTACATTCTGCTTCCCCTCATGCAAGGCTCATTTATACTGAATCAACGAGGTGCAGTGTATGTTTTCTTTTAAATCATAGGAATGTTATAACTTATAAGGAATAGTACATTATAAAACATAAAGACATAAACAATGTCTATTGTCAATTAAAAAAAAACCGGATCATCTAGCATATTGGAAAGCAAAGTCATCAATAAAGTCTTCAAAATAAAAAATTCCAACATCACATTTTCAAGGCATAATTTCCCAACTCACTTAATGATTATTGGACCAATTATTCTCAAAAGAAACTCATTGGATTTCTGAATACACGATTCGACAAAATAACATATTACGATCATAATGCATGGGGAGGCTGCCCTTGAAGTGAATTAATCGGAAATGAGAAGAATAGATAAGCCACAATCAAAGTTGTGTTAATATAGAAAACTTATGAGATAAATCGTCTTCATTTTATTTTCTCAGAAAAACCCCCCACGCTAGCTCAAACAAGACATGTATATGCTCAAACATCCTAAATAAATAAGACAGCCAGGAATGTCTCTCAAGAAGCTGATAAAATGCCCTCACTCACTCCATTGTATAAATCCCACAACACATGCCAGCCACACTAGA
The DNA here is from genome assembly GCA_037126765.1 of Stenogyne calaminthoides. Lineage (NCBI taxonomy): Eukaryota > Viridiplantae > Streptophyta > Magnoliopsida > Lamiales > Lamiaceae > Stenogyne > Stenogyne calaminthoides. Next base: position 29,968,199 of record JBBCBC010000023.1, on the reverse strand, counting down.
ACCATTATACTTCTCCACACTTTCCCTCTCTTGCATACCTTTTCAACTCTGCTACGATCCCGTCAATTTTCCCATCAAGATTCCAGCTTTTTTTTTTTGCTAAGACGACCTCCAAAGCCTGGTGTCATTGGGTATAGTGTTTCTCCAGCTACAAGACGTCGTCTTTACTGATATTGTACCATGCTACAATGTACAAATATTTAATACAGGTGTTGTGCTCCATAAGAAACCCACCACAGGGCTCCATATGTATACGGGTGTTCCCTCTCTTTCTCTCTCTCTACATACATATACATATATATTACAAGTACCCCTCCTCCAGAAGTGCAATTTCATAAAACAAAATATCAAGGTGCATCACCACAGTTAAGACTGATTTGGGTTTAAAACTGGAGGCCATCACGTATCATCCCAAATGAGTCAGATTCAAGGAAATGCCCTTTGAAACTAGTCGAACGCACCCTATGTAAATGAGCATTAGATGAGAGTTACATACATGACCATTAGAAACATATGCAAAAACGCTCCTATATAAGTAAAGCTAAAAGTAGCAATTGTTCACACAAAATAAGATGAAATTTAGATCAAAATCAGTAATTGTTCAACAGAAACATTTATGCTGATACAGAATTTGGAACCAATTATATCCCTACTAAACCAGAAGAGAAGTCGATTGATAGCCACCCAAAACTTTTGAAGTTACAATTAACACCCCAAGACTCGAAATAACACCCATGAGTCTCTACTGTAGACTTATGTAGCCTCTTGCATGATAGCAAAACTCTTACCAACACGAGAAGCAAAAAGAACTGCGGAGAAAAGCGTACTTAGAAATTATTCCGCATGCTCTCTAGCAGTTACCAGGAAATTTAGCGTCATAATCACTGATAAGCTGCACGTAATAAACTTGAGGTAAAACATCGTCTAGCCGGATACGAAATAATATTTTACAGCAGAGAGTCAGTGTTTGTGTGTGTGGCAGAGAGGGAGAGGTTTTACCATGAAGGTTGCAGTAATCATCTTCCCAGCAAACCACCTACCATGGAGAGCACGTTGTGCAGCAACGGCAGCATGAGCATTTTCAAACCGCAAGTAAACAAATCCAGCAGAATTCCTGATTGATTGTCAAAAAAGAATGTTACGTAAAGTTCAGCGAGAAATCTAGTGTTTTAACACATACGAATATTGGCCCACAGAAACCAAGACCTTAAACTGCATCAAGTATCTGTATATCTTATGCATGCAAAAGGACGAAAAGGAAGCCAAGAAAATGACAAGAAAATTTATCAGTACAGAAAAAAGAAATTGCATTTAAATGAGGAAAGCCGATCCTAATTTGGAGAAAATGAGACCCCAACTTAGAAAAAGCTATGCATTAATGAAAAGATGTGTCAGCAGAAACAAAGGTCTCGACGGGTAGAATGGTCATCTCACAGATTAAACATTCTACCACTATGAATTACCAGTGCACCAATATTGAAGCACAATCATTTGACCTAAAAAGCACATATAATAGTTTATACGATGCAGAATGAACTAACAAGAGAATATTAAAACTAAACATTGTTGTGGCACTAGATATTCAACCGCATCAAATCATAGGATTCCGTATAAAGCAGGTGTCCAGTACCACCAATACGAACTTACTTTTCAACATGAATATGCTTTAGTTTTCCGAATTTTGAGCATTCATCCTGGACATCTTCCTTTATATCCAGATCAAAATCTGGCTCAGTCTGCAATGGAAACGTATTTTAATCCAAATTGGAGAAAAACAAAAGGCGATGAAATAAGATTTCCTCAACAAACCTCTGCGTTCGGTTCAAACATGTTCTTGAGCAATAAACATTCACTGGGAACACCAATCGTGTCCATGGGAGGACCAGAAACAGCAGGTATAGAAAGACCTGCAGCTGATAGCCCCGGAAGCACCTGAACAGAAATTTGTCCAGGAAATGATGGTGCTGATGAACCAGTAATGCTGCAGAACATGAAATTTATCTAAGAGATAAAGTGTTGAGAAAAAACCTAGAAAACCGTAAAAAAATTGAAGGGTATTATAACCTTGAAGCAGCCCCAGTGCGGTCCAATTTCTGCATAAGAAGTGCTCGAGACTGTGCATTCAAGGACTGCCCACCAGATGAGAACACAGATCAGCATTGTGTGTTACAAGCAAAAAACTAGATGCCTAAGAATTAATGGGGTGCTTGGTTCAAATTCTTCAATGGGAATGATAAGGAAAATCTCTTTTCCCAATATGCCTCCGTAAGGGAAACGGATATGTTGGAGGAAAGGTTGTCCAAACAGTGGTTACATTGTTTGTGTGTTGTTGCTCTAATTTGGGAATAAAGTGGACAACAAATGGTTGTTGGTTGAGACATAGTGGAATGATTGAGGACAAATGATTATACAAGGGAAGGTAGTTAATCAAAAATGGGGTAATGATTAACTTATCCAGGAGGAAAGGTAGTGGATTGATCATCTTTTGTTCTCATGAACCATCATAATTACCATAAACTCATTTTCATTCCCATTCCCATTCCCATTCCCATCGTACAATTTTTAACCAATCGCCCCCTACAGTGTATCCAAAAAATGAGGATATGAAAGAAAGAAACAGCTCAAAGTACACATGATAGAAGGAAGATATTGAAAAACACGGAGAACACATGTAACATGGTGAGGTAAGCATGACTAACCAAGCCAGTTTCATCATCATCAAAATCAGCCATATTTGCTCCAGCTTCTTGCATCCCAGCTTGGTCAGTAACAGCAGAAACCTGCAAGTTGAGAGGAGCAAAAGAGAAGAAAGCCTCGCATAAGCAACTTTACAGAAAAAGGCACTTGTGTAGAATTAACTATTAGTTAATCCATACACCTAAAAATCTAGCAAAAAGTAAAGAAATCATGGCAGTATGATCAAAGAAAAACTAAAAAAACCAAAAAGAAAAGGGAAACACGCATTGATTCATAAAAGAAATTGACCAAAGCAATTGCTCAGAGGGAGGGGATGCCTTCTACCTTGATAACTCGACCTGCAATCTCCAGTTGCCCATTTAAATTTTGAGCAGCTTTTGCATCTTCAAGACGTCCAAACTGCCAAGATAAATGTCAGAAATACACAGAGTACAAAAGTCGCGAGGGATTTCATAATAATGCAAAAAATGTATAATTTCACGATGCAACCTTAATATCGCATTGAAAATTATATACAGCAAAATCCAATCACCTGTATGAAAGCATAACCTTTGCAGTTCCCAGTCCCCGGATCCATGGGCATCTGCACCAGCTCAACAAGGCCAAAAGGTTCAAATACCTACAGAAGATGTTGAAAGTCAGAATCTATTTTGTATCAGATAATCAAAATCAATATTGAAAAGAATATGAAGCTGGTTAGATCGTGAGTGGCATCAGCATGGTACAGTCTAATCAAAGGAATGTCCCACCTGGCGAAGCTGATCTTCTTTGATAGTGATAGGCAGGTTGCCAACATACAGCCTTCTAGCTCCCCCCGAGTATGGGCCAAGAAGACCTCCACTGACGGCAGTTGTTGACTGAACAAGATTCTTTTCAGCTTCAGATGGCTTTACCATTACAGGGTGACCAAGAAGAAGCTGACCAGACATCGCTATAGCCATAGGAACCGACATTACATCCACAAATTCAATGTATCTGCAAAATCATTCCAAAATTAAATATGGTAACAACATACTACTCCCTCCGTCCCGGAAGACTCTGCGCCAACTTTTCGGCGCAGAGATTAAGAAAAGTTGTTTTATGGGGGGTAGTAAGTGTGTATGGGGTGTAATAAGTGTGTGTTGTAAGGTTATAAGTTGAGAAGAATGTGTCCATTTTTGGGTGTGCAAAGTCTTATGGGACATACCAAAAAGGAAAGTGTGCTAAATCTTCTGGACGGAGGGAGTAGTACTTAATCATACAAGAAAAAATTTCTCAATTTCAAATAAATTTCCTCTGAATTATTTGTAGCGTATTTCAGTTACTTGGATAACATTAATAGTGTGCTATTATCTCCGGCTTTTACAAGTTCAATCTTAGTCCATAGAGTTAAGGAACAATCTCCCAGCACAAAATTCAGAGCCAGCTATTCTCAACATTGGTTTTCCAACTTCTATTGTAATATTTCTAACTTGACCTGATGTTTTTCTGCATTGCATCATGATTAGCAATCACTGCATGTCTGCATCCCAATCATTTGTCAACATTATAGCACCAAACAATTAAATCTTAGGGATTTTTTATGGATCATTAATTATGGTGATTTAAATCTGCTAAACCAAGAAAGAATGAGTTCTGAATATCTCTCTACAAAAACGTAAAATATGATTACCCAATCCCTTTGGAGCGTCTGGTATTGCGATCCATTATGAGCTGAACATCCCTGACCTATACAGAAAAAGAACAAAAGAAGCAGCAAAATCCCGCTATTAAGCATAATTCTTAAGGTACTCAAAATAATGCTAGCAAATAATGGACAGGCAGAGGCTGCTTCACCCTCAACGGTGAAAAGCTTAACGAAAGTGTTCTCAATAATATTTGGTATTAAGAAAAAAGTACACACTTGAGAAGCAAATGACCAGATTTTAAACTAAAAAAATCCATGATTAAGATCATTAGTACTGCCATCCAAGTCTATATCACATAACCTTTAATATCAAAGGCGTGAAATTTCAGAGGCATCCTGCAGATAAGTTTTCAAAGAAGGTGATGCTTAAATTATTAAATAACATATGGTTAGAAATGAATAAATGGTGCATAATGTATCAGCTCAGCCAACTAATATTCTGATGTACATTTCCTTCCCTTGGAAAAGTTGCAAACTTGCAACATACAATTAACAAAGCAAGAAATTTACAGAAACTCAATATTTAACAAACAAAACGAGAGTCATAAGAAAATGTGGGCAGACCTTTCCAGCCCGGGAGAAGAATTCAAAGAGATCACGTTCACCAGCCTTTAAGGAAATCTGCGGAAATTGCAACACAAGTGTCAGCAGTCCTCCAGAAGAAGTTACACAAAATAAAAACTTGCAGTTAAATACCTGATAAGCAAAAACTGTCCTCTGATCTCGTTCAGGATCAACTTCTGGCTCATCTTTGTCTTCTTTTTTCTCTTTATTATATCTTCTGCACAAAAACAAAAATAAACACACTATAAAACTAGAGTACCCCAATAAAAAAACAATATTATCTTGCTAACTAGACATGAGCTGCTTGACCATCTCCATAGTAAAATCCGAGAAAAAATCTTTGCTCCTTCAAAATAAGTAAATAATGTGGAAAGCACCATATTCATAAAAGACAATAGTTCCACAACGAAGCAAAAATATCTCCAGTATGCTTAAAAGAGCCAAACCCAAGATCACAACCCTGCAGGCAACTCCATAGAGTCAATATGCAGTCTAACTTACATTTGGTCAAAAAACATCTAGATATTGAAATAATGAGACCAACCTGGGTGAAAAGAGCCAATTAAGAGAAATGTGAACACTGAAAAACTTCAGGGATTGAATTAACAACGGGCTGGCCCCTATATGGCAAACCTAATGTTACATTTCGCACCAGCATATTACAGAATATCTTCTTAACATAAAATGAAAAAATATAATGACACCAAACAATCCAGCTTATCCAACAGGAGCACCATATCCAAACAAGTCTCACTTCCGAGCATACAGGCGATTTGACACATAGCATAATGATGCATTCACATCATTATTTTAAAATTACAACAAACTTTTCAAGGACAGAGCTGAGCAGACTGTATTATTCAGTGACAGTGAAATGTCAAGTTCACACAACTAAAAACCTCGAATTGGAAAACCAGAAATAGGTGATTAGAGCGTGTAGATATGCTCAATGTTGTTCAATGGGAGATTATTAATTAATGATGTGAAATCTAGTTACAAGAATAGCTGAATATCTGAGAAATATGTCCAACTCAAGAATGCACACATTGTACGCCCACAAAGAAGATAGAAAAAAGACATGAAGGGAAAAAAACTGATATGGACCACTGTACTGCTGCAAATCATGCATATGGATTGAACAAAGGTTAGCAATATATAGAGTGCAGTTTCAAATAAATGCTGTGCACATTGCATCATTCCACTGCAATCTAAAGTGTGCATGGACCAAGCTAGAAGTATGAATCACATACATTAACCATATTTTTTCCTCTGTCCACTATGTAAAATGTAAACGAGGAAATTGTTAACAAGTTCCAGGTAGATACAAAGAGCACCATCGCTGAACTTAAGTTTAAAGGGAACTTCGAAATTTCATTAATTCTACCCTCAATTTAAAGACCCCACTTATTCTAATTTAGAAGACTATTTAACTTTATCTTAGTGCATTCTTATCAATATCTTTCAGGTAAAATCATACACTTACTTTCGGATCTACTTTCAAACACAAGAAACCATACATTTGATAAGCAGATACAGATTATTGTCGCTATTTATACTTCTTTCTACAAAAAAATTGTTTACCTGTTTTCATGGTCTTCTCTAGGGACCCTTTCTCTTCGCCTTTCTTTAAAATCTGTATCCACGGTCTCCACATCCCTACTCTTTTCTCTTCCCTTTTCTTCATGATGCCTCTCTGGGTGATTTCTACTTCGTTTAGACCTCTCTAGTTCCTCTTCCTTGTTTCTGTCTCTTTCAGGGTCCCGTTCTCTCCTATCTCTATTACCATTCCTTTTCCTCTCACTATCCCTCTCTCTGTCTCTATCTCTATCTCTACTCCTCTCCTTTCCATTGTTCTCCTCTTTGTCCCTAATTCTATGTTCTCTGCTACTTGTGTGTCTGTCTCTCTCACCTTTCTCCCTATCTCTTGAAGATGTGCCATGGCGTGAGCTCCTATCTTTCTCATGCTCAGAAGGATCTTTCCTTGATCTTGATAGCTTTGAAGCACGATCCAAATCATCCACATCATCATCACTTCTGTGCTTTGAACTGCGACTCCTATCCTTCTCCTCATAATTAACTATCCCATCACCTCCATTCTTCTTATCCTCCACCCTCTTATGTTCTGGATTTTCCACAGTATTTTCTAGATATTCGTACTCATCAAAATCCATTCTGCAAAGTCCTAAACGAAATAATTCACGTGGAACTTCGAGTATACCTGCAAGAACGAAGACGAGCCTCAAAATTAGAATACCAAGAACATGTTTATGTTTAGTTAACCACACAACACCCAAGCACTTCTCCTACAGTTTTCTGTTGAAGCCGCTGGCGCATACAATCTATAGCATTTCTTCCACTTACGAAAAAAACACTAAACAATGAAACAATCAACCGAACATTATTTGAAACCCTAAACTTTACATATGATAGAACCAAAAAGGGATAACAGCAGCATAATCAGTTGAAAAAATATGAATTAGGGTTTAACGCCAAGGGTACACTTACCAATTAAGGGTTCGAAGAAACCAGTTGAGGAGCGCTATCGCCAAAATCTTCCAATTTCAATGCATTCAAATATATGCAAAAACGTCGAAATTTTGCTTTGCTTTGATTTGCTTTGCGTTGCTTTTCTTTTATTAAAAGCACTCGCGACTGTTGCAAGTTGGAGAAAAACAGGCAGGATCTGAAGTGGGCTCTAATATGGGCCTTCAGGATAAGACAAAAACAGGCTGAATCTGAGGTGGGTAGAATATAGGCCTTCAAGCCCAAAAAGTTGTTCTTTCATTTCCGAATATTGTATTTTCAGTAAAAGAATTTGATTTATTGACAAACACTTCGGATGGGTTGTGAGAGATTTTTTTTGATTCACGTACTCAATAATTAATGTTATAAGAGTAGATTTAATTATTGAATCAATTTAAATATCTTATATGACACGTATAACAAGAATAACTTATTTTAATCTATTTTCAGAAGAAAGAATGACTTATTTTAATCTATTTTCAGATGAATTTGAGATGTATTCAGACGTGCTCCTCTTTGTTCCGGAGGAATGTATTTTAATCTATTTATATATCATTTGAGAATATAAATTATTAAGGGTTTCTTGTTTATAAAAAATCCCATCTTGGATTCTTATTAGCAATGTCATTTCAAAGCTTCTAAACATTTAATAAGATCTTGCATTTTGAAAATTATAAATGCTAACCTTAAAACTTTGTAACTAAAATAAACTCAATGAGCTTGAAGAACTCTTCAAGTTTAAGTTCCCCAAGAAAGACCTTTACAAGTTCCGGACATCCTATTTGAGGGGTTTACACATTGTTTAAAGAACATAACCAACAGACACTTAGCGCTTAGCCACTTAGGTAAAAAATACAGTTATATTTAACTAAATTTTTGTTCCAAAAATATCTGGGAACATAAGAACAGCAAAAGAGTGTAGTATGTTATTTATGCTTATGAATTATGATTCATAAGACAAGCAATCGGACAAAAGAATCGGTTTATAGGCAGTAAACACTCTTAACTCCGAACGAACAAAAAAGACCCTCTACCAACTGGATAAATAGATCAAGTTAATGCTTAAAGAACATCATCAGCTGATTTACAAAATGAAGCCTTTCAGAAACTAGTTATCTTCGGGTTTCTGCTTGGTTTTCGTTCTTGTTGGGATTATCAAAACCGAATCCTCTGTTCATCCTCGAGTCTCTGTGGGGCAGAGGCCCTGTTCTAGAATTTCTTACAGAATCAGCAGGAGCATTTATCTTGTATCTGTTGGTCACTGCTGGTGTATTTTGTTCACGTGGGGTAGTATCCGTCTTTTGAGCGCTGAAAATACCGAAACCTTTGGTATTACTCGTTTGAGTGGAATCTTGTGTTGGTCTCATCTGAGGTGATGTATTCATACCACCCCATGATTGATTTCCTTGGACTGGGAATCGAGGGGCACTATTCCTCGTGTTCCTTGAATGATGACCGTTCATTTCTGTAGGAACCCTAGGGGGTGTTGCAGATCTAGGATCTTTGGCATATCTATTTACCATTGGAGGTTTTGGAATCTCAGATGGAACAGATGAAGGGCGAGTTTCGTCATTTCTGTCAAAAATAGTATTCTCATCATCTTTTCCATCAAAAGCAGCCCATTCAGATTTCTTCTTCTGAACATCTTCGTTCGAATCCTCACTCTCTGAGCCATCTTCTATTGTTTCCCCAGTTCCTTCTGATGTCACTGAGGAAATAGCATCCAGAGAAGCTTTCTTTCCTGGACCCTTTTTGGAGGGACCGAATTTGATATGCCTTGCAATGATATAGGCCTGTGCTTTTTCAAACTTGGGTGTAGTTTCCAAAATGGCAACATCTTCAATCTGATGCAAAGAAAAATTTTAGCAGAGGGCAAACCCCTAATGAAACAACAAGAAGACTAGAAGAGTGGAAGTGAAAAACCTTACCAGAGCACAGAAACGAGATAACAATGATTTCAAGTCCACATCAGCCGTAGGATCAGTGGCCGTGGCCTTGTCCTTGGCCGTGGCCGTGCACTATCAAATTAAACCAGGGAAAAAAAATTACAGAAGCTAGTTATTGAAGACCCTTCACAATTGTAGATTCATTTAGTTCATGACCATTAATTTTCATATTTATCACATTGCTAATTTTACAGGTACAAAAGTGTCAATCTACAGTAAAACCTCTATAAATTAATAACTTTGGGACAGAGAATTTTATTAATTTATAGAGATATTATTATATCGATAAATTAATAATTTATTAATTTAAAGAGGTTTTAACGTATATGCACAGTTGACCTTCAAAGTTCCAAATTCTTTGAATAACTTTAAGTATACATGCATAGTTATTGATGAAAATTAAGTTAAAATACAAATGTACTAGTAGAATTCCATGAATACAAACTATTGGGTGCAGTAAGGAGATTTAAAGATGAGATCAACATAGATTTGAAGTTCAAGAAAAAACAAGTTACAGTAGATTCTTATTTTACTAAGTTGTCTTAAGAATATTCAAGTGCATCATATATATGTATATGGATTATTTTTAATAATTATTAATTTATAGTTTCGTCGGGACCAATATATATACACTGGGATCTCAAAAAAATTATTATCTTATAATTTTATTGATTGGGTCCCAAATTTGTACTGGTTCCAACTTGGGACCGGACAAATTATTAGTTTTAGCGAGGTTATTAATTTATCGAGTATTAACTTAACGAGGTTTTACTGTATATGCTACTTATGGTAAAGCCTTTGCTATGCCTCTCTCTAAGCTTCTAACTCCCTCCCCTCATCGCCTAAAAATCTATAATCTGCATATGAAATACATTCAAGAATGGTTTTCTATTGGTGCTTAGTTAACTGGTCATTATTACAATAAATAGGTACGAGCTTAAATGCTAGCCGATGGTATTTGCAAATTTTCAGTTGACATTCCCAAATGTCTCTTTATGCATGTTTTTCTTTATTCACGTCTCTTATAACTTCTAATGTGGATATCAACCTACAAATCTTTATCAGCCATCAGTTGGATAAAATTCCAACTGTACAAGTAGCATCATCATATGAAAGACAACAGCAGTTTATGAAACTGAGCTCATTTGAATATTTGATCTAGAATCAGGTAAAGAATTTCCATGAATCGGTCAATCAGGCTTCTTACAAATTACACGTGCAACAATGCTATCTGAGAACACCCTCCAATTTCACTCTACCAGATATCCGTAGCTTAATGAAAAAAGAATTTGAACATTCACGGCTCATAAGAAATTTCTTTGAGCGCTAGAATGAAGTAGATGATCCCTTTACTATTAACTGCTCGTCAAAGAGAGAGTCCACAATGATTTTAATGTGGATTCGTCAAAGACTAATCAACGAATGCTAGTAAGCATTGTGTTTCCAATTTGGTTTTTACTAGCCTAAGACATGATCATAAACCAGAAAAAAAAAAAAAAAAAATATATATATATATATATATATATAGGTATTTAATTTTCAATTGCAGATAAATGGAAAACCTATGAAATTTATTTTATTCTTTTAATGAAGACCAAGCATTCTCATCATTTTTTTCCAAAAATATGCACCTTGATTTTAAGCCTCCACATACAGTGGAGAGGGTTTTTCTAATATCTAAAAAAGAACTAAAGAAACTAAGAAAGACAAAGAGTAAGTACCTTGACTCGATAGCCACTCTCCATAAGTCTCTTAGCCATGTCAGCCTTTATCTTCAGATCATTTTGTTTCTGAAACCAACAAGGCCATTAATAGCCAGAAGGGGTAAGCATGAATTAAAGGGAAAGTACTAGAGAGCCTATCTGAGAATGCTACATACACAAATTATCACTATGGGAAAAACTTATACTTTCTTCTGCATTTATGGATGTCTAAAAGAAATTCAGTGTTCTTTATTTACTCTCAAAAATAGAAATAGAAGTATTTGAAAAGTGGAAGGGAAAAAAAAAACTTACGAACTTACAATTTTAGCAGTAAATTTAACTTCTTTAGGAGATCCTTTCTTGGGTTCGACCTGCAGGAAATAAAAATGCAAAGGGTAAGGGATGAAAACAAAACCCAGCCACATGCATTCAGCATCCAACATTCAACTATCTCAAATTATTCCTTTGATATAACAAAGGAGCCAATATAGCTTGGAGTTATTTTCATACCAATGAATGAATCAACCTGACGAATTGTGAGGCATATTAATTTCTTTAATTAAAATCCTATATGGCTGAATATTTTAGCAGGCATTTCACACTTAGATCTAAATAGAGAAATAAGTGAAAATCCCACCAAGTTAATTATAAAAGGAGCACGAGCTAATGCATCAGCAATATACTACTAAAACAAATTGAATATGTAGGGTAACATGTCACTGAAATGCACTCTATCAATAAGTAGTCAACCTTGCTTTTAGCACGTTCTTTTGCTATAGTTCGTTGAATAAACTTTTGTTTGTTGACGTCAAAAATCTTGCAAACAGGTGGATTGGATTGTTTATCAACCTGCACAACATAAGTAGAGTATCAATGAATTTGAAAGACAAGGGCAGTAAGAAAAGACGGGAGCAAAGAACAATTCAATCTTATGCAAAGTTAAAAGTTTGGTAAAGCATTAAATAACAGAGCAGTAAAAAATATCATCCCCAGTAATTTGTCATTTAACTTTTAGAAGTTGCAAGAGTGACAAAAGTACGAATAATTAAGGAAGAAAAACTTTCAACACCTCGAACTCAGACGAGGTGTGTTATATCAGATTACATGAATTAGATGTATGTCCTATTAATTTTCTGCTGTCGTGTCACTCATCAAGCAGCATGTTTGCTTCAATAAACGCCCAAAGCCCCCCACCCAGAGACAGAGAGAAGCTTTGTAATGGTGTCTCTCATCTATTTTTGCTCGAATATTCATCTTTTTATGAATCATATGCTTATTTTTAGATACATTGACATGATGAGTGTGCCATCAGAAGGGCAAAGATGAAGGAACTCACATAATTTGAAAAGAGTAAGGCCATCTAATATCAGGGTTTTTTTGCATTTGTAATGGACTTTGGGCTGAAAAAATAACAGACATCTCTATATTATCAAAAGTTGTCTCCCAGAAGCGTGCTTCAATTGTGCTATTTTCTCAATAACAAAAAACATACAAGAATTACCTCAACCAAATCCATCCCAAGGCTTTCTGCTTCAGCCATTGCTTTCATAAGTGGTACTACATCATGACCTATATGTACACAAATCAAATATTATCAATTTAAGGGAAAAAGAACTCAAACAGAATGCATGAATTGCGTTCATCCAAGTGTTTGTAAGAAATATATTAGTTTCAAACCCCTCCAATCACACAACATTAAAGCTATCTCTTTTCCCGTCGTTTTAGTAGTTATCTTGAAGCAACACAGTATTAGAGCTAGCAATAAATCACCATTTGTGAAGCTTATTTTAACTCTGTGAACAGTTATATCGAACTAGGAACTCCACAAAATTTAAGGCATCATATTTTCATACCAAGAGTTTATACATTCAAACTATATTCCGTTAGCCCAACAGGCATCACAGGTTACACCCAAAAAAGTGTTCAAAACAACATCGAGATTATGTATATGCAAGCACCTTCTTCCTTAACAAGCCTGACAAACGGAGCTGTGATTTGCTCATTAACTCTAGGCTCGAACAGTTCCTCCTTTACCTTCTTCAGAGGCTGAAAAACATACCCAAAACATAAGAAAATTTCAAATTTTATCACTTGTTCGATAAATTTGCCAACACATACTCAGAAACGAATGTATGCTACAAGTAACAAATTACCTTAGTACGTTTACCATAAAATCGGACTTTGTGGAAAAACTCCAATTGGCTATCTTGAACAATGAACTTAGGGCTATTAAAAATCGGAGCTACGGTTCGTGGAGAAAAATATTGATTGACAATTGGACCGACAGTTAGATGATGATGTGATCTCTTAATTTCGTTCGAAAATGCATAGAAACAATGTCTTGACTGCCTCAATCTACTCCAGAACATCGTGTTTCGCGTAAACTTGAATTGGTGTTGAAAAGTGAATCGCTAGATTTATGAGATAAACCCTAATTAATCATCGATTTAGAATTGGGGGAAAAGGCAGAAGGTAGCCTGAGGGAGAGCTGGAGTGGAATGAACAACTGGGCTTGCGGACGGGCCAAGAAACAAATATATCATACTGAGATTCTATAAATATCTTACTTAAGCCCAATCAATTTTTTTGTTTTTCGTTTTATATTAACTTGGAAAAATAAATTTGTGTTAATTATCAATGTTTCACATATCATAATACTTTTTTTGCCTTAAAAATATATCTAAATAATGTGCATAACATTCATTTAGATCATTTTAATCTCTTTTGTCTAGTGTTTTCTTTTTTTCTTTACAAAAATATATTTTGTGCATGAAATATGTATTATTTATATGTACATATTTATATGAATGATGTGTGTTTATTAGTTTGTGTGTGTATATAGTGAATTTTACACTTTTTATTTAATTATATAAACCGATAGATCATTAAATTTTGAAGTCTTATTTCTATCATATTAATCAACTTTGTAATTGAGTTTTTATATAAATCAATTAAAATTAGGTGCACACTGCTCCACTCTATATAAATAGCCCATATATAGTTGCACATTAATACATAAAAATAAAGACAAAAATTATATAATGGTGAGGTGAATAGCTGCATATTAAAATAAAGACGCACTAGTTGTACAGAAGAGTGTTGAGCTTGTTGGGAGGGAAGGTGTTGGACGCATTGAAGTGGAATCGAATTCTCAATTTGTTATATTAGATCTTCTGCAACCGAATGTGGATCTGTCATGTTTTTGCTGGAATAATTCGGAACATTTTAGACATTACTAAATCGTTTGAGAGTGTCATTTATTCGTGGACGGGTGGTCGGGGAACGTGATTGCACATAAGCTCACTCTTTTTACTTTTTTTGTTGTAATTCTCCTTTCTTTTCTCTTCAGGTTCCGGAGACTATTTTTTCTGATGTTGAAATCGATGTAATGGATAATTGATTCTTCTCCTCCATTAAAAAAAATAAAAAAAATAATAATATTATGCAATCAATGAGGTTATGTACGTATTTTTTTAATATCTCGTAGTGATCCTTTATTCATCCAGTAGAGGCCACACGCATTGCAGAGGGTTTTCTGACCAAATGGTCCTTTTCGCATCATCGGCGTCTCACTCGAACTAATTCCACAATGAGTACATGCAGTTTCAAAATATTTTTCTTTCTCGACTTCGATTTGCTCAACATTTTTAGGAGCAAATTTGCCCTGCTTACGATTCATGGTGAGAGCAACTTTTTGACGGACATTATATCTTATTTTGTTTTCAAAGCAACGATTTTTTCTTTTAAGGTGATATTTATTCAGATACTCCTGTCTTTTTGGATCGTTACTTATACACTTTTTAGTATTCCGACGAAATTCAAATCCTCCCAAAAGCAAAACTGCAAATTGAACTTTTTCACGCGGCACTTCATTAAAAACAAGAACGTGGTCATGGAATGCTAATGTCACTTGATAAGGAGCGTTTATAGGATTAATGTTTGGCTCATCGCCAATAGTAGAGCTCATTATAGACTCGTTCATGGTTGTAATAGTGAATGGATGTTTGTTAGAATTCATTGCAACCCTTAACACTCACTTGTAGTAATCAAATTGATTGATCTAATAATTGGAGATGTGATTTATTCTTATAGACAATGCATGCATGTAGTGTGGGGTTGTGATAATTTCACATGAAGTGTGTTGATTAGTACATATAAAAAAATTTGGAACATTTCGTGTTTGGTGCATGCTAAGGATTAAATCAGAAGTTCTTCAAACTTTTAAAATGTTTACTACTTTGTAGAGATGATATTCCCAATTTTAGATTTGTGGTAAACTTGTTACCAAACAAGTTAACTTGAAAGGGAATTGCAAGTGGGAGTAGTCAATTTTCAAATGTATCCATTTATTTTTGGTAAGCGTAATTTTAAGTCTATAATTACTTTTTGGCAAGGTCCTGTATGCACCCGGATGCACCGCACACTCATAGTGCATTTTAGAAGCATACAACTTGTTATGCTCAAAAGTGCGACTTATTTACACAGAAGAGTACAACTGTTAATATGATAACATAGTTGCATGTTTCTGTTTGGAATAGTTGCGCGTTTCTATTTTATATAGTTGCACGCTTCTAAAATGCACAATGAGTGCATGGTGCACCGTGTGCACATGAGGACCCCCCTTACTTTTCTTCTTAAGAAACAAGCAACATAAAAAGTTTTGCTTGGTGGTACCATCCGATGTATGAGACATGATATTTTAAGAGATTTTTTATGATACTTAAAATTTTAAAGTATTATAAAAGTTTGAGCAGATGTAGCTTCTATACAAATTTTTGTGATATCTCATATATATAGATTAAGATACTTCTTTAGTTATTATCATCTAAATTAAATTTTATTACAAAGAACTCAAACCAATTTTATTTGTTCATGTTGTATTCATATTAATCTAGGTCTACAAGCTCTTTAATATTCCTAAAAAAGGCCCAACTCTGGAAATTGGCGAGTTGGAGGCCCATCAACCCAAACAGGTACAAAGGAGCATCAAGACGAGCTCGACCATTCGAGGACAACTTGCCATTTTCAATATTCGATCACAGAGTTGTTAATCGAGCTCCAAGTGAGGTCGCCCACAAAGGACTTCATGTAGTAAACACGACATGACGTTTTGGTAGGCCTGGAGCAGAATTTCCTGAGCAATAAAAATATCAACACAAAACGTTGATAGGATAATTTTAGTACCTAATAATGAGAATGATCAGAACTCCCCAGCGGAGATCCTGAGATCCGCTAGATGTCACCACGCGATCTAGGCTGCATCGAGGTCTCATAAAATCTTTATCGTTAAATGTAATATGAAATTTTGAGCATTAAATGAAGATATGTCATTTAAAGGCCGGGTGAGATACACTCTCAAATGTGTTATAAATATGAGCATTTAAAAGTTAAAACAATAAAATCAATGTTTTTTAAATTGGACCAGACCAACCGGTTCGACCGAGTTAATCGAGAACCGGTCCTAGTGCCGGTCCAGTTTTTACAGTGTACCGAGTCATGATCAAACCGGCATGAACCGGCTATAAACCGGGGTAAACCGGTGACCCGCAAATCGGTTTAACCGATTTTTATATAAATTTTTTATTTAAAATGATTTTGAAATAAAATGCTCCAAATAAAAGTACTAACAAGACTCAAACCCTGAATCAAATGCAACAATAGAGCAGCAGTCTCCACTAAGCTACAAGTGACACCTTGATTTGTAATGGCATGAATTATATATATATGTACACATGAATTTTCATATTTAAACATATATTTTATTACAAGGGAATTAGTTTGGGCATTATATTTGTTTTAATAAAGTTCATAGTATTTAATTAAACTATACTAAAAAAAACACAACTATAATTCATTATTATATAAAAAGTTAAATTTAAAGGGACATGTATTTCATTTTGTGTATATATGTATCACATATTATATTCGAGTCATCGATTTTTATACAACGGTTAAATTGGTCGAATCAGTGACCCAATGACCCAATTAATTATCCGGTTCAATGACCGATCCGGGTTTAAAAACGTTGCATAAAACACACCTGAATTTATTACAAAATGGTATACATTTTGGTCAATTCTCTTGCACTTTTTTTCTGCATTGAATGCTTTAGAATTTATTATTTGTTCATCCTTTGAATATTTATTATTTAATTAGCTAAATCTTTAAATTATATCCCACCCTCAATATCTTGCTATTTTAGCCATCAACAGTTCCAAATAGTTCTTAACAAAGCATTCTTAATCTGATCTAATCACTACCCAAAAGAAAATATGTTTTCATAATATAATATATGATTATAATTAGAGTTTTTTTTTTTAAATGACACTTTTCCAATCATATTAGTTTGGTTAGAGATTAATAAATATATTGAAAATCATTCACAAAGTGTGTGAGAGGAAATACATCAAATAATTGCACTCCAAATTGTCCCTTTCCATGTTCAGATAACTCCTTCAATACATAATAACAATAATAATTAATTAATAATATTAATATTACAATTTAGAATTGATATATATATATATATATATATATATATTAAACTAATAAACCTTTTACGTTTTAGCTAGAATTGGAATGAGTCCAGTCAGAAGGTTGGGAACTCCTTGAGTGGGACTTGCTAAAATAACTTGTTAGGTAAGGGTGCAACAATATGGGGGAATTTATAAATAATAAAGATTTTTGTTCTATATATGATTGGGTGATGGTTCAATGAATAAATGAAATGTAATCCACTTTGATTGCATATATAGTATGTCTTATGGAAGTCTTATTAATTGCTTTATCATGTGTGGTGTGTGGTGTGTTGTGCGATAATTGGTCTTGTTTTGAGAGTTGTATGTCTAATTTTAATTGGTTATGTCTTGTTTGCATCCAGGTGCATTATGCACTCATAGTTTATTTTAAAATCGTATAATTTTTTATATTAAAAAATATAATTTAATTATATTGAACCATGCAACTATTAATGTAAAAAAATAATTATACGATTTAGTATATATAAGTTATATTTTTCAGTATAACAAGTTGCATGGTTCTTAAGTGCACTGTGTATTTGGATGTGCATGTCACATGAGACCCGCTCATTCGATCTAATTTGTTGGTGTAATTGCAACCATGTACATTTTTTTTAAGTGTACTTGCAACCAGGTACATTTTGGTTGCATATATGTGGGTAAAATTGCACTTTCAGTGCAAATGTACTCACATATGTGCAACAAAAATGTACTTGGTTGCAAGTTTTAAAAAAAAATATACCTAAGTGCAATTTTCCCTAATTTGTTCTACATTTTTTATGTTATTGTTAGGCGTACTACAAATAATTTAGATTTGCTTTTAAAAGTGTATGTCTGATTTTAACTTGTTCTAGATTTTTTTACTTCTTTTACGCGGAATCATGCTAGGCATTCTGCAAATAATTTAAGAGGCACATTTCCATTAGACTTTGTGTTAAGTTGTATTCGGTATAATATAAGTTTTTGTCATAAATAATGCATTATTCGGTGCAATTTGGTTTTACTTCTAATTTTCCCACTGAAATTTCCTGGGTTATTATAAAAACTCTGCAGTTTATTCTTAATTATGAGATGCGCAGCGTCTATTAATGAAGCGTTATCTTTCGGCTCTAAACAAGATAACTAAATTCAACAACCTCATTTTTTTTATCTTTTAAATTTTTGGGATTAAGTTTTTTATAGTCCTGTAACTTTGCATCGTTTTGAAATTGGTCCCGTATATTTTGACTTTTTGATTTTGATCCTGTAAGTTTTTAATATTTTTTTAAATTGGTCATTTCACCTGCTATAGCAGGTAACCAACCAGGTAACAATCAACTATGTAATTATTTTATTTTTTATTTTAATTTTGAAATACCACCTTTTTTTTTAATCCTAATAATTTTATGTCGGGATTTTTTGAGTGTTTTTTGAGGCAGGAATAGTGATTTTCTGCGTATTTAGATATTTATATTTTATCAGTTTAGACCCAATAAACAGACTTGATTTGCTTTGTCTTTTAATGTACAAATTGTTTTTAAACCCGATCAAAAATCCGGCTAAGATTATTATGATTAAAAAAGTTCAAGTGATACTTCGAAATTAAAGGGAATAACAAAATAATTACATATGTAGCGGTTACCTGCTTGGTAACCTGTTGTAGCGGGTGAAAATGACTAATTTCAAAAAATTTAGAAACTTACAGGACCAATTTCAAAAAATTTAAAAATTTACAGGACCAATTTCAAAAAGTTTAAAAATTTACAGGACCAAAATCAAAAAGTCAAAACGTACGGACTAATTTCAAAACGAAGCAAAGTTACGGGACTACAAAAAACTTAATCCCAAAATTTTTTACTAAATGAAAGAGTGCATTTTATAACAATTATATTCCACGTTAAAAGACACTTCGAAATAAATTCGTGACCTATTTCGTATAGTTACAATTAATAATTTGACTTTAATTTTACAACTTATCGGATGCTTGGTAAAATTATAAGGAATGGAATGAGAAAGAGAATGGAAATGAAAAGCAATCAAAGTCATACCTCACCTATTTGACACCTATGGTAGATTCCTTACTTTGGAGGAATCAAAGTCATAGTAGTGTAATTTCAAACATACAGTATGACTTTGATTTCATTCCACACCCCTCTATACCTTCCAACCAAGCACCTCCTTAATATTTATCATGACAAATGTCAATATATATATATATATATATATATCATGAAGCTTGTTTAACTTAATAGAATAATAGTCACATATGATTTTTTAGAAATATATAATATTACTTTTAGTTATAGTCATACTAACCCAATCAAACGATCATTTTTTTTCTCAAAATAGTTTTCTTTGCATCAATATATATGTACAAACTATAAAATTTTGACAAACACTCATGCGAGATGGTCTCATGTATGAGACGGAGTACAACTAATCACAAACATCCAACCCTCCCAAAGTATTAAAGCGTCAATGTCCAACTTATACTCCATCTCATCGTGAGACAGTCTCATACAAATGTGCCTCTAAAATTTTAGCATATAAATTGATATATTGTTTTTCCGGCCAAGAGGCATTTATGTCAAAACAATTACAATAAGTCCATCAAATTATCACTAAAATTGCACTAAACTTACCAAATTATCACAAAATTTGCATTTAAATCACAAAACTATCATTAAAATTGTGACTAAACCACCAAATTATCTTTTTACACCAAATTAAGTATGAAATGCTAAAATTATCCATCTTCATTAGTGAGACAAAATTATCACGTTTTAGTTGATCTTTTATTCTTCTTTGAAAGCTACGTTTTAGTTGATTTTACTTGCGACAAAAACTGCGAGATCATAAAGACTAATTAATTAATTAGATAGAAAAAAACGTCAATTAAGGTAGTGAAGAAGTGGGCATGATTAAATATTAACATGCTTTATAATTCGTCTAATGAATATACAAATTTGAAATCTATTATTTGTTCTGAATTTAGCATTTTTGCTAGCCACTTTGCTTCTCAAAATGGCTAAATTAGGACGATGTAGTTGCACACGAACAAGACTCATAATTCATCCAAAAAGGCTAATGATAAAATAAATAAATATAAATAGGAATAGGAATAGCAACAAGAAGAAAAGTATATTAATATCTAGAGAAACTCTAGGGTGAACAAGTTTCATATTATAAAATTAATTTTTAATTCATGAGCATGTAAATTTATTCAGGGTATGATACAAATCAAGTTTATAAAATGGGTAAAATATGTTAAATAGTCCAATTTCACACTATGAAATTTGTTCATGAGAGACTTACTATAATATCTTATTATTTATATCTCTCAATCACTAACTCTATTTTGTCAAGCATGGATAGCTCAAGTGGTTAGAGTTCCACCACCTGAGTCTTTGAGGTCCCGGGTTCGAGATACGGAGAGAGAATATTATTCCCTCTTGTGGTGGTCTCCCTCTTGTGGGGTGGTAGTCCCCATGTTGTTGGGTTGCGGTTCCGAGTTGCAGTTTTGGATGGTCCCCCTCTTGTGCCTCTTGTGGTGATTACCTTTTTGATCTACAGCTAGATGAAATGATGTTGACATGTGCCCAATGATAAAAAAAATTATTATAATTGATTATATTAGGAAACTATTTTAATTGATTATCTTCCAAAAAAAATCACTTAACTCCATTTTAACGCTTGCGATAAGATCATTATAAAACAAGGATATAATAATTCATTTTACATATTATTATTGTTTGATACACTATTTGTTTATTAAAAGTATTACCATTTTGATATAGTGTTTGCTCAAAAAAAAAAAAGAAAGACCAGCTTACACGTTATATCTTTATTAAAAGAAGGAAAAAGACGACATAACACAAAAATACACCAAATTATGATTTATGATAATGATATTGACAAAGTGGGGGATATAAATAACATATCATATATTGATGCCATGGAAGTTAAAAAATAACACGAAAATACAACAAATTATGATTTATGATAGTAACAAAGTGGGGGATATACATTACACCTTGAAATATGATATTGATGCAAGAGACACACTTGCATGAGACCGTCTCACGGTGAGACGGGGTATAAGTTGGGCATTGACGTTTTAACACTTTGAAAGGAGTGGGTGTAATTTAAACTAAGTTATACCTCGTCTCATACGAGTTTTTGTCTTGATTGCAATGGAAGTTTAGAAATGTCCAAACACAAGTACCCAACAGTGCAGTATGAAGTATGAACCATATTTTTTGGCAAACTCACCAGTGCACAATTTGCACCAATTTTAATTTGGTGCAATTGGATTTCAATTTGATTTTTTTTTATTATTATTTTTAAATTTTTTATCAATTCGTCTTTTTTACCGATGCCGACCTGAACCGGCCCGAGCCCGAATGATTCATGATTCACTCTGCCCGAATGGTTTATGATTCACCCGTCTCGAATAGGTTATGATTTAGGTTTTATAATTTAGTGTTTAGGGTGTAGATGTTTCATTCAAATTAAAATTGAATTCAATTGCACTAATTAAAATTGAATTCAATTGCACCAATTGCATCTTGTGAAGCACACAAGTCTTTCTCATATTTTTTAGTGAGACATATTTAGTGTGATGAGATTGATCGTATTTTACGAATTAACTAGGAAGAGGTTTTTTAATTAGGATAGATAGTAGATTCTTGTTATACAAGATTAAAAAAAACTTTTAATTTTTTGTGAATTAGGGTTACATTATTTTTTTAAAAAAAAATTAGAATACAAAGTGGAGTATCCTTTACCTTGTACAATATCGTAATTAAAAGAAATTTAATTTCACGAATTATTTATCTCAAAATCAATAAATATGATTCTCCCTACGCTACAAGGCATCACTTTATATTCTGAAAAGTATTACTAAGTTTACGTAAAACTTCTATAAACTTAGTTGTTCATATAAGTGTTTAATTTAAATTGAACTTATAACCGAACTACACCATTTTGAACAAAAGTGATTCTTTATGTTTATTTATAATAAATTTCGGGAAAATTACTCAAATTATCATTTTTCACCCTCCCTTACTCTAAAATACTACACTTTTTTCCTCTTATTCTAAGGTGCAGGCTTTTCCAATTTTACCCTCACCGAGACACACTAATTACACTCTCCCGGTTACCCACGGTCCACACCCCAATACATTCCAACCACTGCATCTCTTTCAATTATCAGCCCCTTACACACCCCATCAAAAATAAAATTCTTTCTCGTCTTGTCGACGCCCCTCTCCCCCTTCCCCCGAAAAAAAAACCCAATCAAGCGCCGGCCCTCGACAAAAAAAATGTATATTTACAATAATTTAATACTTAAATCTAATTTTGAATATGAAGGAATAATTTGTACATATGTTTACGATTCGAAATCAACTCTTGTACATTAAAATGACAATCACATGGATTAAAATTGTGTGCAGTTAGGCTTTTATATAGGCATATGCAACAAAAAAATGGATCAAATTATGTGTTACATTTCCCATCTTAGACTTTTGCGAGTGTAATTAGCAACTTAGGGGCTAGGGCCATAAGATACTGTTAGTCTGTTACAACTATAACGAGTCACCCAATATATACACAAAATAATGAAATGAAAAAATTCTAGTGGACAGAGGAGCATATATATATATATATATATATATATATATATATATATATATATATATATTTTAAAAGTCAGAACTTTTTTATATATATATATATATATATATATTTTATTTATGAATGTCGATCTCTTGTGCATCAATTATACTGTGCAACTGAGCGCGGGTGTATGTGAAACATGCATCAATTTTAACTGAAAAGTAACATTAGCTTTAACTAAAATATGCATACTAATATAAGTAAAATGTGACACTATATTTGATTAAAAATGCAAAATTTTAAACGTGACATTAATTTTAACTAAAATGTTACACTAACTTTAACTGAAATATAGTTAGTGCACAAATTCAATACCCATACACTAAATGCATATGAGATTGGATATATATATATATATATATATATATATATATTAAAGTTATTAAAATTTTTGTAGTTCAATAATTCTTCATTTTGAAATTGGTCCAGATTGTTTTGACTTTTTTATTTTAATCCCGTAAATTATAATTAATTTTGAAATTAGTTCTTTAACCTATTGCAGTAAGTCACTGAACAAGTAATAATTATAATCTTAATTTATAAATTAAATGATATTAATTAATAAGTATAGTTGTATTAATCTATACGAGTGATTGTATAAATTTCATATTATAATAAATTTTATCGGAGACCAGTTCAAAAAAGTAAAAGAACCAAGTTGAGGTCTTTTTGCCTGAATTTAGCATTTTTGCCAGCCACATTGCTTCTCAAAATGGCTAAATTAGGACGATGTAGTTGCACACGAACAAGACTCATAACTCGCCCAAAAAGGCTAATAATAAAATAAATAAATATAAATAGGAATAGCAACAAGAAGAAAAGTATATTAATATCTATATGAGTTTGAATCACAAATGATCTCATAATTTTGGTCTCAAATAGATTTGATCTCATAATTTTTTTTGTCGTCGATTTAGTTCCAATAACTTTGACAATGTCCAATTTTAGTCCCAAATATGTCGGAACAATGTTGTTTTGCCATTTTAATTTGGGACTTTCCGGCGGATGTCACTGTACTATCACGTGTATTTTAAAGTGTGTTTGACTAATTTTTGTCGTCAATTCTGTTTTAGTTTTAAGTTTTAGATTTTAATTACATGTCTGAAACTTTAGTTGTTCAAAAAAATAAATACACGTGGCAGCCTAATCACAGCATCCGCCGAAAAGCCCCAAATTAAAACGGCAAAACAACGTTGTTCCGGTCAATTTGGAACTAAAATTGGACATTTTCAAAGTTATTGGGAATAAATTCGACGATAAAAAAAAATTATATGACTAAATTTATTTGAGGTCAAAGTTATGAGACCATTTGTGATTCAAACTCTATCTATATCTCTCAAACACTAACTCCATTTTAACTTCTTGCAATAAAATCATTGTAAAAGAATATAATAATTAATTTTACATATTATTATGGGGTAAATTGCGTCAAACCTCCCTGTGATTTGTAAAATCGGTGTCAAACTTACTTGTGCTTTAAAAATTGTGTAAAACTTCTTTGTGATTTTATAAATATAGCGCCAAATTCTCTTGTGATTTTTTAATATTGCGTGAAATCCCATTTTTATTGAGATAATGAAAAACACTAAAAGAACAGCTTATACATTATATATATATATATTAAAAGAAGGAAAAAACGACATAAAACAAAAATACACCAAATTATGATTTATGATAATGATAGTGACAAAGTGGGGGATATAAATAACAAATTGACATATCATATTGATGCAATGGAAGTTCAAAAATAACACGAAAATACAAAAAATTATGATTTATGAATGATAGTAACAAAGTGGGGGATATACATTAAGCTTGAAATATCATATTGATGCAATGGAAGTTCAAAAATGTTCAAACACAAGTACACAAGAACGCAGTATGAAGTATGAACCATATTTTTTTAGTGGGACATATTTAGTGTGATGAGATTGATCGTATTTTACAAATTAACTAGGTTAGATGTTTTTTAATTAGGAAAGATAGTAGATTCTTGTTATACAAGGTTAAAAAAACTTTTAATTTTTTGTGAATAAGGTTTACATCAATTTTTTTTTTTTTTTAAAATCTTTTAGAATACAAAGTGGAGTATCCTTTAGCAGATGACAAAGTATAGTCTGAACAAAATTTTACGGTGAAACTGGTTAAAGAGTGTGACTTATATTACTAAAGTGTGTGACTTTTTATTATAAAGTGTGTGACTTTTTACTGTAAAGTGTATTACTCATAAAAATGAAGGGTGTGTTTATATTATAGCAAAGAGTGTCGCAGTAATAACTGAAGTGTGTGACTTATATTACTAAAGTATATGTCTGTAAAAAAAACCAGTTTCACGATGAACAAGTTTCACAGCATACCAACTCTTAGCAGATAGAGTAATTAAAAAAAAGTCATGAATTATTTATCTCAAAATCAATAAACATGATTCTCGGTACGCTACAAGGTATTACTTTATATTTTGAAAAGTATTACCGAGTTTATGTAAAACTTCTGTAAACTAAGTTCACATAAGTTTTTACTTTAAATTTTAACTTATAACCGAACTACACCATTTTGAACAAAAGTATTTCTTTATGTATATTCACAATAATTTTTTTGGTTAAAAAAATGTATATTTACAATAATTTTATACTTAAAATAACATATATTTTGAATAAGAAGGAATTATTTTGTACATATTTTTACTTTTTATTCAAAATGTTGCCCCTCGATTTTCCTTTGACGGAACCCCAATTTTTAGCCAATTCTATTTTTAAAAGTTCTTTTTTATCAATGATTTTAATTTTATTTTTTCTAGCCAAGAGAATATTTTTTTACCAACTATATCCTTATCTCTCTTTTTTAAAAAGACCAGTTCTTTTGTTTTTTTTGTTTTCTTTCATTTTTCAATAAAGTGTGGTACGTGTGAAAAAATTTATGGTACGAGCTTCAATAAAATGTGGTACGAAGTGAACTAATAGCGGTACGGGCTAAAATAAAATACGGTACGAGGTGAATTAATGGTGGTACGGGCTTCAATAAAGTATGGTACGGATAAAAAAAAATGGTGGTACGAGCTTTAATAAAATGTGGTACGAGGTGAATTAATGGTGATATACGGGCTTAAATAAAATATGATACGATATGAACTAATGGTGGTACGGGCTTCAATAAAGTGTGGTACGGGTGAAAAAAATGGTGGTACGAGCTTAAATGAAATGTGGTACGAGGTGAATTAATGGTGGTACGACCTCAATAATGAATGCAACTGAGTAAATTAATTATAGTACACCCTTAATAAAGTATGGAACGAGATGAATTAATGGTAGTACGAACTTAATAAAATGTGGTACGATATGAATTAATGTTTGAATACGGTGAAGTATTAGAGTGCTGATCGGATGAGGGAGAAAGAAAGTTGTTCTAATATTTAGGAGAAAAGACCGCTAATATTTTTTTAAGAATGCAATTGTTTTTTTTCCTTTTTTATTTAAATTTTTTAGTTAATTAAATAGGGACATAAGAGTCTAAATAATAATTTTCTTGATTAAAAAATAACAAATTGAAATTTAATGACATAAAAAAATATTTACTTTTAGATTGACCTATTTATAACTCTACCCCCTTCCTTTTCCATGACAATTATTATCCTATCAAACTCTAGACACGATTCGAAATCAACTCTTGTACACTAAGGCCCTGTTTGGTAGGCCTGCCCCTTTAACACCCAGATTGGGCCGATAACATAAAACACCCAGATTGAGTTAGGGCCTGATATGCATGCGGCCCTTTGGTAGGAAATAAGTATCCATGTTTGGGCCAATAAGTGTTCTTATGAAATGACCCCCATACCCTTGCATTATTTAAGAAATGTCCTTCACATCCTTATTTTGAGTGTCTTTTTTTTCTTCTTCTTCGTCGAGAAGGGTTCGGTGGCTTCAAATTAATCCGCAATAAACTCTTTTCAATCGGTCCTGAATTTCTGTGAGCCCACGCCGGGAAGGTATGTGTTCCGAGAAACCCACTATGTCGTAATTTTCATTTATCGATTTTTGAATACAATAACGCATTCTTTAAGGTATCATCGTCATTAGGCTACAATATGGTTTGCGTTGATGAATAATGTTTTGAAAACCAAATCACACACTGTACTTGGATATATGTACTTTGATGTTTATGTCTTACACGGATTGAGATTTCGGTACTTATATTGATAATTTCAAATGGGGTTTTCATATTTCAAACACGAATTTACAGCTAGTGCCACTTTAACGTTCTGGAATTTGACTAGATGTGTATCATATAACGTATTGTATCCCTATTGAATCTTTTTTATCGAGAGATATGTTGAATACTATCGGCTTGCTTGTATATTATTCAAACAAGAAATAGATCCCCAATTTGATTAGTGCTAAAGAGAAGTTGGGATAATTCTTGTCAATACTCACAATCCAGAATTCGAATGTAGTAGATTTGTTTATATACAATTGAATTAATATGATGGGTGTGAATGTATGTTTGAAAATTAGCACAATTTGACATGAATGTATTGATTGACATGTACAGGATGTCTGGACATGAACAGTTTCCCCCCCCCTCCCCTCCTAATTGTTCTTGTGGTAAGGGTATCATGCTTTTGCTGTGTGCTGGAGAAAAATCTGCAAACCATGGACGTTATTTTTATAAGTGCACTGTTGATGGAAAGAATTCAAAAAGTTTCATTTGGTGTGTCAGTCAACTTAGCACTAAAACCACAAGTATCTCCACACTTGTAGATTCAAGTGGGGAGAGTTCGAATCTTCGTGCCGAAGTGGCTAGGCATTCAGAATACACTGGATCGTGAAATTAACACGAGAGGAAATATAGAATAATGGTAAATTTCAAGTAACAGATTCACTATGTAAACGACAGAAAATACATACAGCCGAATCGTCGGACAAAAATATCCGTGAAGAACACCCCTCATGACAAATACATGTTAAAATTGTAAGAAAAATACAACGAAAACTCAACAATGCAAACAGAGACGACAAAACTTAACTCGTGATAGTGGTCCTGAGTAATAGATTAGCGCGATGAAAACACTAGTTCAGTGTTAACAAGTTTGGAAGAAAACTTGATCGCCAGAGCACAGAAGTCGAAGTGCCGGAAGAAATGATTTGAAAAGACATAACAAGTTGGAAGAAATGGTTTAAATACTCCAGGGGTATAATTGGAAGAGTTGAACGTTGCCTGTGTTACTGTTGGGCCTAGATAATTAAACGCACCCCAAACCATGAGATATATAGGTTGAAGGCGCACAATAATTATGAACGGGCCCATGGATAATCGTGGGCTTCCATGTTTTAATAACATGTCTATCAAACGTTCAAACAAGGCATGATAGTGGCCCGATTGGGCCGATATCTAGCCCACCAAACAGGGCCTAAAATGACAATCACATGGATTGAAATTGTGTGCAAATTAGGCTTTTATATAGGCATGTGCAATAAAAAATGGATCAAAATATGTGCTACAGTAGTACCCATCCTAGACTTTTGTGAGTGTAATTAGCAACTTAGGCCAATAATTCATTGTTACACGCTATTTCACAATTATAACGGGTTATGTATCTTTGTTCATTATTATTTATCCAAATTTATTCATTCATATAAAATAATAATATGAAAAAATTCTGATGGAGGGAGAACAAACATATATATATATATTTATGGATTTGGAGTGGTTCTTTTTCAAATTTTATTTATGGATTTAGAGTGGTTCTTTTTCAAATTTTCCGAATGTGTGTGCATATATATATATTTATTTATAAGAGTCGCTCTCTTGTGCATCAATTGTATTGTGCAACTAAGTACGGGTGTATGTGAAATATGCATTAATTTTGACTGAAATTTATCATTAACTTTAAGTAAAAGATGCATAGTAATATAACTAGAATGTAACTCTAGATTTGACAAAAAATGTAAAATTCTAAACACGACATTAATTTTAACTAAAATGTTACACTAACTTTAACTGAAATATAGCTAGTGCACGAATTTAAGATTCATACACCAGGTGCATATGAGACTGAATGTATATATAATAAGGAGTTAAATTTTTAGTAGTTCAGTAATTCTTCGTTTTGAAATTGGTTGCGATTTTTTACTTTTTAATTTTGGTCTCGTAAGTTTTTTTAAACTAGTCTTTTAACTTGCTACAACAGGTCATTAAACAGGTAATAGTCACATGTATAATTTTTTTTTTAATTTTGAAATGTCACCTAGACATTTTTAACCTTAATAATTTTGGGTTCTGCATATTTTGGTTTATTTTTTAATTTTTGGGTCAGTTTAGACCCGACAAATCGCTGATTTGCTTTGTTTTTAATATTTAGATTGTTTTTAAACCCGACCCAAAATAATTAGGATTAAAAAAGTTCAGTTGACGCTTCAAAACTAAAGAAAAAAATAAAATAATTACTCATGTGACGATTGCCTATTCGGTATCGTGCTGCAGCAGATTAAAAGACCAATTTTAAACATTTTGAAAACTTACATGACCAAAACTAAAAAGTCAAAATAGTTGGGACCTTCTAAAATGATGCAAAGTTACTGGATTATAAAAAAAAGTTAAAATTAAAAGTGGGTTTCATGTGCACCGTCCACTCTATAATTTATTTTAAAACTATGCAATTTATTGCACCAAAAAATATGCAATTTCTTTATACTGAATCGTGCAACTTATTTTTCATATTAATAATTATACGATTTAATATAAACAAATTATATATTTTAGTTCAATAAATTATATGATTCCAAAATATAATATAAAATATACAGTGTACTTGATGGGTATAACCGTATAAGACTTAACAAAAATTTAATCACTTATAATAATGATAACTAATCTTACTATTTATTTAAAGTTTCCGTACATGACTTTTATTGAGGCAATCAATAATGATAACAATGTATTAATACGATTTGACTCAATTTCTGATAATCAAGTTTCTCTTGAATAGTATCTCTCTCATTGTGCTTTATTTTGTTTGTTACTTTTGTGTTTAAAATTTGTCTGAAAATAATTAATGTTTAACTTTTTTTATATTTTTTTAATTTACTTTTATTGATGGACATTTTATTTTGGATATCGGGTACATTAATCGGGTACTACCCCCGTATATATTCCTAAATTTTCTTATTTTTATTATAAAGAATGTATTTTTCGTTTCCAATTTTTATTTTTAATTGATAAATATATTTTGCAGTCATACACACTCCTCCTTCTCTCTCTGTTCTCATTTTTTGTGAAGGATAAATTTGTAGTAAAAAACACTATATATTTTTAATTTCATGCATAACATAAAAAACAATAAACAAAGTCAAACAAAACGCGCGAGTACATATTTGATATTTCAACATCATTAATTTAATGCTTTCCTAAATCCTTTAATGCGACCATGGATGATAATTAATATATTTGATTAAAATTCAAGAATGTAATTTAGATTATATAAACTCTCAACATTATTGGATTTTGTCGATGTCATACTTGATAATTATAATTAGTGTACCATTGTTCATTAATACAAGGAGTTTTATCAATTAAGTACGCGAAAGATGGTAAAAATTTATCAATTTAAAGGCGCGAAAATTTTTTCCTATCGATTGAGGCACGAAAGATAGGAAATTATCAATCATGGGCCTGAAAGATAGAAACTATCAATTCAAGACTTATAAAATTTAAGGCTATGTTTGTCACTAAAACCCTAAACCCTGAACACTAAACCCCAAACCCTAAACGATGAACCCTAAACCTTGAACCATGAACCCTAAACCCCCTGAACCGTAAACCTTGAATCGTAAAATCTAAAAAAAAAAAAAAAACATGAAATAAGGATATAAAATATAAGTGTCAAACATGACCTTAAAATGTGTGAGCCTCAAATTGATAGTTTTTATCTTTCAGGCCCTGGATCGATAGTTTTTAATCTTCCAGGCCTTGAATCGATAAGAAAAATCTTTAAGGCCTTAAATTGATAATTTTATTATCTTTCAGGTCCTGAATTGACAATTTTCCTTAATACAAACACATGTCCAAACAACTAGATGCATGTATGCTTGTATTTGTATAAATGTATATTTTCAAATTCGATATAAAATTTTGTGGTGTAGCTTTTTTTTTTTTTTTTGAGAAGATATAAAACAATTGTGAAAAAAAAATAAAAGGGGACTTCCATTTGATATATTACACAAAAAAAATATTAATTTAAATATAAAAAGTTAAAAATTTGTGGAGCCTGCACGGTTTGAATTGGGAATTTTTTTTTAAATCGTACAAAGGCAAATTAGAAAAACTCGCTCCTAGTCCGTGTTACTGTAAAGATAAATATGTCTAATTGACGGACAATTATGTACTATTACGTGATGATAGAAAAATGAATAAGACATTTTGAATGATTCAATGGTGTAATTTGATTGTTTGAACTTTTAATTAAGACAGGTGATCACATGTCAGAAGAAAAAATAGATAAAAAATAGAAGATGGAGCGAATGAAAATAAAAAAGTGTCGTTTTGTTCATACAGTAACATGCATTTCCATTTACAATAACACACATTTCTCTTTATAGTAACACATATTTGTGTGTATGATAACACAAAATTTCAATACCTTACATAAAATATATTTTCTGAAAAAAATAAGTATTTGTTATTTGTCCTTACATTAACACATACATGTATTTATAATAACACACATTTTTCCTTATAATATCACCACGTTGTTTTGCAAAAAATCATTTGACCCAGTTCAACCTGCACATGATCAATAAATTTTTCTCTCTTTATTTATATGATTCTCCTTTTGACCCACAATCCATGTTTCACGAATCCTTTCTTACAGACTATTGTAACACATGTATATACTTATAATAATACATGTTTACTTTTATGGTACCACAAATCTCGAGACAAGTTTTATTGTTCTGTCTATGCTCGAACTTATTAAAAAATCTGTTTGAGCCAGTTCGATCAACACATAATTTTCACTCTATATTTATGCACTTCTCATTCTGACCAACGAATCATATTTTACGAATCTTAAATTTGTAAAATATTTTTTTTTAAAATATGCCAAAATTAAAATGAAATCATTCTAAACGAATGAAAAAGGTAAAATTTAATAGCTACACCACAAATGAGTAGAGTCAAACTAAAAGTAAACTTGTTCAAGCGATTTAAAATGTAGTCGAGCTTTAAAACTTATGTTTGAATTTGTTTACTAGTAATCAATCAAGTTACCACAAGTCAAACTCGAATCGTTTAATATATTTACACTTATTATTTCACAATTTATTCATATATTGAATTCACTTTACTAAACATGAAAATTTTGTACAAACTTACATCGTATTGAATTTAAATGAATTTTTCATTGAAATATGGATAACAGGATAATAATATAATGAAATAATAAATAATAGTAGTAATAATAATAATAATATCTTCAAAAAAATTCAATCAACAACCTCGATGGTCCCCACGTGTCGGCACGACAGCACATAACATGGGAAACCCATGCAAATGCAAAACACACTATCTTTATCTCCCTACTTCATTGACTCTTTTGTTTATGTCTTTCGCAATTTATTTATTTTTTCCACCATTTTTCATAAATTCGTCTCCCTCCTCCCCCCTTTTATTTTATTTTATTTTATTTTATTTTATTTTATTTTATTTTATTTTATTTTATTTTATTTTTGCCGTTGTTTCTCTCTCTAGATTTTCTCTCTCTGGAAGCAAGAGAGTGTGGAGCCCAAAACTGGTCCTCTGCTTTGCTGGCTTCAAGCTCTCGTTGTTCGTTTTTAATGGGGAGAGACACCACACTTCAGTTGCCCCAATCATAATTTCGACCTCTCCCTTTCTCTCTCTCTCTGTATTTCTTCTTCCCGTTCGATAATTCCTTTTTTCGATTTTGTGTGTTTTCCCTTTTTTTCGGGCTGTTTGATTTGATCACAGTCATCGTATCCTGGTGTATTTGATTTTGCTTGGAAAAAGGAAGATATAGGAGGAGACTGGATTCTGAAAAATCCCCTTTTAATTTCCGTCAATTTTGGCTTTGATTCGGCGGATCCTCAGATCTGAATCTTCTCGTCACTTGCAGATCTTTGATTTCTCGCAATTAACTGGTAAGGTGACTTCCTCTGCTTATTCCGCAGCATTCTATGTGTGTTATTCGATTCACGGTGATTTTTGTGGTGTGAAATGCTGATGCTGCTGAGGGTTTTTCGATTTCTTGAAATTAGGGCGTACTTTTTTGGGGTTTATCTTGTTTAGCGATTTTGATTTCTGTTTTTTGGGACTTGGACCTTCTAGAATTTGAATTGGCTGACCAAACAGTTGTGTGAGGAAAAAGTGAATTTTGACAACTCTTCTTTCAAAGCTTATCCATCTGTTTCTTTTTTCCTTTTTCAATTTCTTAATTGGTTGTTGAACTTTCTTGATTTCCTTTCCGGCTTTATGCTCATGAGTGTTTTTGTTCTTGGTCAAAGATCTGCTTCACACTGGAAGTCTTATTTATTAACAATCTTGCTTCTCATTCGTGTAATGCTGTTTTTGACTTCTTATATTTATGTTATTTGCTAGACTTCCGTCACACATTTCAGCGTTGTTTGAAGAGGATTAATTATTCAATTATACGATTGAAATTGATTTGAGTTAAATCAGTTAACTTGAGAGAGCTCGTTAGATGCGGATAAACTCGTGGGTGGTTTGGATGAGATGAGGGATGTTATCTGGGTTGATGAACCTATTGAAGGCCTGTTTTCGGCCAAGGGCAGATAGATGCGTTCACACAGGTTCGGATGCCAGTGGTCGTCATGATGGGCTTCTATGGTATAAGGACTCGGGGCAACATTTTAGTGGAGAGTTTTCAATGGCTGTAGTTCAAGCAAATAATTTACTAGAGGATCAAAGCCAACTTGAATCTGGTTCTCTGAGCTCAAGTGATTCAGGACCATATGGTACTTTTGTGGGGATTTATGATGGACATGGTGGTCCTGAGACCTCTCGGTTCATCAATGAGCACCTCTTTCAACATCTAAAGAGTAAGTCCCAATGAAGTCTCGACTCTTATTAGGAAAAAAAAAAAAAAGAGATTGGCTGAGGTATTCTGATTCAAATATAATCTGCAATATATATATATATATATGTCATCTCTTTGTAACTGATTACTCTTGAAGGAAACTAGTAAATTACTCTCAAAGTTTGTGTTACCATAGGGAAAAAAAAAAAGAGTAAGTGCACACCTAATACTGTTCAATGAAAACTACTAATACTGTGCAGTGAAAACAGCTAATACTGTGCAGTGAAAGCAGCTAGTACTGACCAACTTACCTTCTAGTAAAACAACAAATACCATTTAAAAAGGCATTTGAGTTGCACGGTGCTACTGGTCCGTAGAAAGTATTTGTCAACAAATATTTGATTTTGAAACCTTTTGCTTACTTATTTTTGGTTGTTCATGTTAATTTCTTATTTCTGTTAAAAGTTTTAGGTTGATAATTTTTCCCAATTGTGCAGGGTTTACTGCAGAACATCAATCTATGTCGGTGGAGGTCATAAAGAAGGCATTTCAAGCAACAGAAGATGGGTTTTTTCTCGGTGGTCAGCAGGCAATGGCCCATGAAACCACAGATTGCTGCTGTGGGCTCATGTTGTCTTGTAGGAATCGTTTGTGGTGGAACTCTGTATGTTGCCAATGTCGGTGATTCCCGTGCTGTTTTGGGAAGACTTGTGAAAGCTACGGGGGAAGTACTTGCAATGCAACTTTCGGCCGAGCATAATGCAAGTATTGAGTCTGTGAGGCAGGAGCTGCGGTCCCTGCACCCTGATGACTCGCACATTGTAGTTTTAAAGCACAATGTATGGCGTGTGAAGGGTTTAATACAGGTTTGTTTTTTCCTTCAGCACAATAGTATTAGTTGTTCATTAAAAGATATTAGTTTGATTGTATTAGCTGTTTCGGTAATAAGTGTTAGTTTTTTTACAATAAAGTGGTAGTTAAAAACCAGTTGCATGGTAAAACTGTTTTACATAAGACCAACTCAACTTTGATTGGTTTGTCTTGGCTAAGAATATTCTTAGAAGTGCTTTGACTTTGCAACAGTGTACACACTCAGAATGTTCTCAGCCAAGACATTCTGATAAGTGCCTTGTCTTGTCTCCAATAAAAAGTGATATATGCTGCCTTGACTTTTGAGAAGAGCTTTACTTAGATTTGAATCTAACTTTGGGCATTTGTGTAAATCATGGCAGTTAGCCGCACTTTGACCTTTTAACTTTGGCTTTTCTCCTTGATACGTGAACGGATGAATGGATGGTGCCATAGTGGAAGAAAAGCTTTTCAAGCTCTATGAAGAATTTTACATTTGTCAAATTTTGTATTTAATAAGCTTCGGTCAAAAATCTATAGTGATTCCACCGTAATTCTGTATTTCTTTGTTGAAGAGTTCGA
Source organism: Stenogyne calaminthoides (assembly GCA_037126765.1). Lineage (NCBI taxonomy): Eukaryota > Viridiplantae > Streptophyta > Magnoliopsida > Lamiales > Lamiaceae > Stenogyne > Stenogyne calaminthoides. The sequence goes on along the minus strand of JBBCBC010000023.1, from coordinate 29,932,449 downwards.
CATTGTTGAAAACTTGCTTGAATTATTCAACAAGGTTGAATATTGAAGTAATGAAAAAAATATTCCAACAATGTTTTTGTGGTCAAATTTCCTTTCCTATCCTTTTTGGGGTTGGATAACTTGTATTAAGAAACTTAGACACAGGTTTTCAAAATCTGTGGTTTTCATAATAGAGACATTTCATTGAGATCTTGATTCACAGTTTGATCTAGTTGGGGTGATTCATGACTTCACATGTTATTGAACCAAGTTATTGCTATTCTCATCTTGTTTTTATTTTTTATAATATTGCCAAATTTTGTCTCCCGATTTAATATTTTAGGTAAAGCGAATCATCCCAAAAATGCCTAATTACACTCTCTGAAATCATCTTGCTTTTAAATGCCTGTCTTCAAGTTCTCCACTTTAAACATAAAAACCTGGTATCATATAAGCAACAATTTCCTCCCTCGGTCGAATTTTTTTCGCTATTTAACATTATGGTTCGATGTATCTTTTACCTATTTGTAGTATAAGTGTACTTTTTTTCTAAAAATTGCAATGCCAAAAGATGTATAAAGGAGTATATCTATGAATAACTCAAAGCTTGAAGTTAAAATTTTTAACCTTGTGCTCTGGAGCAATTGGTTCTTTAAATTCCAGATTTCCAGTACTGCACATGTTGGGCTTCTTTTCATATCTTTACAAAATTAATGCTTTGAATTACTGTTTGGTCACAAATATGTTACTTTTCAGATTTCAAGATCAATTGGAGACGTGTATCTGAAAAAGGCTGAATATAACAGGGAACCATTATATCAAAAATTTCGACTTCGTGAGCCTTTTAAAAGACCAATTTTGAGCGCAGAACCAGCGGTTACAGTGCACCAGTTGCTGCCTCATGATCAATTTATTATTTTTGCATCAGACGGCCTTTGGGAACATTTTACCAACCAAGAAGCAGTTGATCTGGTCCAAAATAATCCTCGCAACGTAAGATATTTATGCTTACAATATTCTCATATTTCTAATAAGAACTATATCGGCGTTCAATGTGTGCGTGATTTCATATTATGGCTAAGGGAAAACCAGGAGACTCTAATGGCTTATGGATGGTGTGCATCTTTTTACCGACTCTAAACTTACCACAAGCATGATTATGATGGCTCTTAAACTCTGATTTGTGTGGTGATAAGTGGACCTATTAGGTGATGGTATGTAAGTGATAGTATAGAATACATACACTGGTTTGGCTAGGGAGAATTAGAAGATGTGAAATTGGATGATAGAGGGAGTATATGATATCATTTTGATTCTACAGGTGAATCAGTTGTTTCATGGTGAAATAACTTCTGGTCAACATAATGTTCACTATCCAATTAAACTGTAGTTAATCGAAATGGGATTAATGGCTAACTTCTTTTGAGTCATTACCCGTACAAGTACGATGAAGGTGAATTAATCATCCTTTATTCTCATTAACCATCATAATTACCTAATGTTCATTCCATTTACTATCCCATTGAAGAATTTTGAACCAGCGCCCCTAGATGTCTTGTCAATAATTTTATTTTCTAAAAAAGACGAAAGAGCCAGCTAGCCCCATTTGTTTTACACCGGAAACCTGAATAAGGGAATGAATGACATGATTGTTATAATGTGCAGGGGAGTGCTAAAAGATTAGTTAAAGCAGCTCTCCAAGAGGCAGCAAAGAAGAGAGAGATGAGGTATTCCGACTTGAAGAAGATCGACCGGGGAGTGCGCCGTCATTTCCACGACGACATCACTGTCGTCATCGTGTTTCTCGACTCGCATCTTGTGAGCGGGCGAGTTCAGGGCGGATCCAAAACATATCGGTTAAAGGAAGCGGGTTGACCGTGCCTCAAAATTCCCTTGCTGCCCGCCGCTACTTGATGCTTTTGTTATTTTACCTGTTGTACAATTTGTCCATGTGAATACAGGTAGCCTTCTTAAGAGCAACCACCCCTTGAATTCTTTTTAATGTACACTTACTTTTTTAACTCAAGACTCTAATACTTGGAACATGACAATCATATACCCCTGTTATTATGTCTTATTTATGCCTGAACATTCCTCTTACTGTTAATCTTATTCCTATTTATTTACCCATGTAAAATCTTCTCATCATTAATTCTTATTTAGCTATTTTTTTTTTTTTTTTTTTTCGAGTCTCGAATAATTCATTTTTGTGATTGTCCTATGAATTCACTGCTCCCTCATCTTCAGCATTCTTTGTTTTTTTCTTCTTTTTTTGTGTGTGATTGATAGGTTATTTTTTTTATTTTTTTTTGCTTTCTACAGTGAAATATAAAATCAGTGTCATTGTGTCGGGCACTTTTCAGAAGGCCATATGACCTCCTTTTGTAGTTTCATTTAGATTATATACACACAAAGACGAAACACTTAAAAACACAAACAGAGATGGGCCCAGATACCAATGCTCCATTATGGGGGTTTCCACAATTATTAATTCTCAAAATCACTTTGTAATAATGCCCCCACGGCCCAATCTTCGAAGTTCATTAGTATTTTCAAAAACCATATCAACGGCTGTAAAATGTTGGAAGGGACAAGTGTCTCAAAGATCAACCTCCTAAAGGAATATATCAAATTACTGTTTACCCCTTGGTGTTGCTGTTAATTATCGGACAAAGAACCGATTTTGGTTAACAAAGTATCCATAGATGTCATGGTCAACCTGGATGTATTCCCAAACAATAAAACTATTTTAAATTGATAATTTATTTACATGTATATTTATAAATTGTTTTTTTTGCTGCTAATTTAAAATAAAAATAATGAGATAAAAATGCAAATTTAATAGAGTAATAATTATAGGCTCTAATAAAAAAAAAAAACGAGAAGAAAATTAAAATGTAAATGAGACGTGAAAAAAATGGAATGAGAAGAAAAAATTAAGAGAAGATCGGTTGAAATCGATGATGAAGAGAAATATATTTAGACAAAAATTGATATGAGACGATCTCATACATGAGATGAGATACAAATTAGTCCAAATCAACACCCATTTATTTTAAAATATTAATGTGTCAAACCCAAATTATATGCCGTCTCACCGTAAGACCGTCACAAACAAATAAATGTGCCTCAAATTCTTAAGCGAGATACAAAATGACACCAATAAAAGAAACCAAATGCCTTAAATCTGATCATGATTGTATATGACTCTTTTCATGGATATGGATCGAGTTAGGTAATTCTATATTCGTGCAATTAATTTATACAAAATTTTATCTTTGACAAAAACTTATTAGTGCAGTAGTGCACAAATAATCTAAACTTGTGCAACTTATTCCTTTGCTAATTTATTTGAACAGGGTTTCTGTGAACTTTTTTTTCTAGTGTCACCGTTGAGTGTTATTATTATGGATGCAAAGTTTAATTATTTAAAATATATTTATTTTTTAAATAGTAATATTTTGTATGCACAATAATAATATAGTGCATATACACAATAATGATAATATGTATACACAATATTGATATTTAAAGAAAAATAGTTCACGTGAATTTAAATTTATTGAAAATTTTGTCTATTTTTTATAATTTTTCTTTTGTTTTTGTTCTGTACTAAAATATCGGATTAGAGAATTTGAGTGTGACTTAAGACTTTAGTAACACAAACAAGTAATTAAGATATATATGTAGCATTCATTGCATATGATTGGGAGTTAGAATAATTGTTCTTTATAAATGCTAGAAGTAAATTGGCAAGAAGTTTGATATGATATGAATTCTCTCTCTTTCTTGGGTCATAAATGACCCTATTTATAATGTTGGGGGAGAGTGGAGCTCACTCTCCCAGTTTAAAAGTACATGGGTCGTCAAGGCATGCAAAGCATTAAATGCTAAAGATTTTATCTGATTTTCTCCGTGGGAGGGGGGGGGTTCACCCGAGGTTTAATCACCTCGCGGACCTCGCTGGCACGTCGATCTGGACAATCACCGGATTTGCAGGGATAGAGCCGTTTCCAGCATATCTGGCCCATGAGCCTAATAGATTTAGGCCAGTTTGACATGTGGGCTAATGGGTGACCTGATGCCCGACGTTCTAATTTTTTTATGTTATTATTTTATCATATTTACTAGTGTTGGAATTCTAGATTTTTAAAAATTGTAATGAAAGCTAAGTGTAATAATGAAAGCTAAGTTGTGGTAGGGCTTCATGTCACTCTCTGCTCGTGTAATAATGAAAGCTAAGTTGTCTTGCTTAAAAAAATTGTATAAAGTATTTGGTCAAATAGTCAATTTAGGTTATGAGTTTGAAATTTATATTTTCAAATATAAGTTATTAATATGGAATATTTAATATCTTCTCTCAAATTATTTGTATGATTCAACACCAATTATTGTGTGTGAGAAAAATATTAATTTATATTTATTTTTTTCTATTATTTAGGACTTTCGATACCTATAAAAAATATCTCCGATATTTAACTTTGATTGATTTAATTGTTTTTTAGATGTTTTGTATATTTAATTCTTAATTATTTTTATAAAAATAAAAATAAAAATTCGAGGATTGTACAATGTTGTATCAGAATTAATTCGGCTTAGGCCTGATAATACTTCAGTATCAATAAAAGGGCCCAATGACCAAGAAGACCTTGGACCCAACTCAACAACCCTTAGTGTTGTTTCCTAGTTAGCTCGCCAAGAAAGGGTCGAGCTCTCGCCCAGTAGTTCGCCAGGAGCTCACACAGTAGCTCGCCTGGAGGTTGCTAGTCCAAGAGTTGACTAGAACTTCATCAAGAAAGTATAGTGCTCAAACGAGAGCTTGTTCGTAGCTCGCCCGGGAGTATGAAAGGAAGTTAATGATGCAGTGTGGTACGAGTCAAGAAATAGCCTTGAAATGGATGAGCAATTGCTCAAGTCGGCAGCAGGACAATGTTGGTTGCATTATTCAGGGAATGATCATAGGAGTACACACAGAGATTCAGGAATTTTCCAAGTGTCATGCAGCGAGCTAAGACGACCTATGTCGACCTCTCAGAGGATCTTCACATTTAAAGTGAACTGAAGTACTGAGCATTAAATATGGACATTTAAGATCCCAGAAAGCACATGAAATTAATAACAACAACCAGAAATTCTGCCCAATCTCTCTCGCATTTACTGGTTTCCTTGAATTCATTTTTTCCCTTGAATTCTTTAGAGTTCATAGTTGTTCTATTATTGGAATATTTATTGTTTGATTAGCTTATTCACTAAGTCATATATTCCACACCTAATCTCTCTTTTACTAGCTATCAACAATTGGTGCTAGAGGAAGGGTACTCTTTAAGAACTAAAATTGATCTTTTTCGGTGTTCTCATTGGAGTACTTTCATGAACTTTCGAAAATTTATCCTTTCATCTTTAAACCTTCAAACACTTTCCCAGAAAACCGATAACCAAAGATGTATCACGCTAGTTTATTGAAAGCCAAGTCGGAGGCCCAAAAATCTGGTGGTCAGAGGGTCGACGCCCGAGCTGTTGGCAATTCTAGCGCCGGAGGCCAAAACTTGGTGTCCCACAAAAGTTGGAGGCAATCAACACTCCATAGGAGATCTGGGAAGCCATGGCGGTCCTTCGGAGAGAGAGTGTTGAGCTAGGCGGAGATCATAGCGATCTATGCGAAAACTTGAATGAAAGTTTCGGTAGCCCAAAGGTAAACATAAGGCGGGCGAAGGCCCACACCAAGCAGAAAGCCAAGAGGCCAACTCTCAGAAGACTTGTCATTCTCGAAGTATTGCAGAGAACCGTACCAGAGGCAGCATAGACCCAAACAGAAGATAAATGACCAAGCGCATTTCGCGCGCACCCAACGGAGGAGTACAATGGCGGGCAGTCTCACCACCATGATCACAATCACACTCACCGAGACCACGACCAGGCTGGTCCAGATATGTCACAAGTGGGTTCCGTGGTGCAGCCTGGTCGCGGGCCGAGAGTATCAGTTCAAGATCAATTGGGAAGGGATCCCCCATCTCGCCAACACCAGCGAGGTAGATCTGATAGAAGTCCATCACCTCATCGTTATCAGTGAGGTGAAGCAAGCCAAATTAACGCTAAACAACTGGAGGACATAGACCAAACTCTCAAAGGGTTGCAAGATCTTGTCACTGTCAAAGAAGGGAACCCACCACCCTTGTCATCGACGGTGATGCTGGTCCCCCATCCAACCAAAAGTCGTGGCGACCTCGATTGCTCAATATCATGGAGACACGGACCCCCTACACCATGTCAGCAAGTTCACTTCATATATGAATTCAATTGGGTCTACAGATGCTACCCAATGCCAACTGTTTCCTCTCACTTTGGGTGACCAAGCCTACAGATGGTACAACTCTCTTTGTTGAGGGAAATTTAAATAAACGAATTAATTTCACACCTCTCTACAAGTTCGAGCTTTTAGATGAAACAAAATTCTTTCATGGTATCAGAGCCTCAAGCTCAGCCCAAATCATGTGTTCGATTCCCATGGAAAGCATTCCACCCATTTAAAATTGTCCACTCGTTGGGTCTCCTCCCTAGAGGACAAAGACAATGATTAGGCCCACGAGTGAGGGGGCTTGTTGAGGGAAATTAAATAAACAAATTAATTATGCATCGCTCTACAAGTTCGAGCTTTTAGATGAGACGAAATTCTTTCACTCTTCCACGAGAAATATTTTTTTTTAGGACCGTAACTTTGGGGGTGGCAAAAGTAGGACTGTAACTTTTCGGGCTGGCAAAAATAGGACCCTAACTTTTAAAAATAGCAAAATTAGGCCCGTAACTTTTTAAAATAGCAAAATTAGGCCTGTAATTTTTTAAAATAGCATTTTAAGGCCAAATTAAGCCCGAATTGCCCTCTTTCGGGCTCAAATATTGCAGGCCAATCCTGTTGGGATAACATATGCCAAGATCTACCAGGATGACCTCATAAACACAAATTTAAATTAACAATTACTACTAGCATGAATTAACCTAAGTGAATTCAAATAATAATTAATCCAACAACGACTAAAAGATCCTAGCATGCGGAAATTCTAGGAGTTTACGTAAACGTACCCGTTGGAGAGACAATCGTTGAGACGGACATGATCAAGTAACTGGCTACCCACCAAAAGTCCTTCTCAAGTATTCCCAAGTCCTCGTTCAATAATCCCGGTGGAAGGTCCTCCAATGAACAATTTATAAACAAAGGAAAATTAAATAATTTGTTGCACCACCTTTGTGGATTTCTAATATTTTCAGCACTTGAAATTGTGTTGTGGGTGAAAAATTCATCCCCTATTTATAATAGAGGGGGTGGTCGAAATTTTAGGCCAATTTAGGGTTAGGAAAGATCTTTTCTTGATCTCCAAGAAATCTTGAATATATCTCATATATTCTTCTTTCATGTGTATTTTTCCACAAAAATCTCACACCCTTATTTAGCCTTAATTTTCAAAAATAATAGGGAGATTTGCAAGATTGGATCTTTCTTGAATTTATGAGATATTCTTTTATTCCAAGAATACAAATCTTTCTCCATAAAAATCTTTCCAAGAAAATCAAGAAAATCTTTTCCCTTTTATTTCTCTATCTTTTTCGAAAATTCCCATTAAAGAGATCAAGTGGGAGATTTATTTAATTTATGGGATAATCTTGTATTGCAAGAATACTTATCTCATTTTCATAAAATCCTTTCAAGAAAATCATTCTCCCTCTTTTCTTTAATTAATTTCGAAAAAATAAGAAAAATAATGCAATAAATATTTAATTTATTTTAAGCACCTTTTATTTAATGGACTTTAATTTGGGCTACTTGAGGGGCCTTCAGGAGAATTAAGATAGAACTTCCAATAGACTACTGAATTTCAATATTGAGCCACAATATAATTCAGTCAATTGATATTAATTAATTTCACTATATAATTAATATTGCACTATCCAACTTAACCCATATTACGGTAATATGGCTCCCGGTTATTATTTCTCGTGTTTAAAATTATTTAGTCCATTAATTAATTAAGCCACTGAAAAGCTTTATATTAATTAATATATTTATCCTTGTAGTAAGGACAACTCAACTTTATTATCCATACCGGAAAATTAATTCCACTTGCAAGATTTGGTATGATAAAGGTTCCGTGCCCACCAAGGGGACCAATCATGCAAGACGTTGCAAGAACACGATTTCTCTGTATTAATTTAGCAACTGTCGTACAATTAATATTATTGCCCAAGATATAGGTTATCGAAGTCGCAGTGATTCTCTTCCCATAATAAGTCAAAACAATAACTACTAATCACACACAATCCTTATTAAGTGATAGAGATTAAGAAATCAACAACCACTGAGGTCTAACTCTTCATCCCATAAGTCAGTGCGAATGAGTTTATCCTCTTTGTAGGTCCCCTTCAGCGCATCGAATGCACTAATGTAATCTATTGGTCAAGACAAGCCAATCTGAGCCTTACACATCAACTTCTACCAATAGATTGTTCGGATCTATCTAAGCTGTGAAACGCGACTCGTTTAAAGGGACTGTTAACGTGATCTTCTGTGATCTGGTATCACCACGTTAACTACAATGTAACACGTGTTATTATATGAACGGTTTGCAATAAATATATATAACATTCAATCATATTTAAAGCAACAATAATAAATAATTTATTTCAGTAAATAAGTGTTTAATACATAGGTTACACGAAGTAAAAACATACTTTCACGTATAACCCCAACAAATCCGGGCTTAATTTGTCATTAAATTGTTATTTTAAAAAGTTACGGGCCTAGTTTTGCTACTTTAAAAAGTTACAGGCCTAGTTTTGCTACTTTTAAAAAGTTACGGGCCTAGTTTTGCTAGTTTTAAAAGTTACGGTCCTACTTTTGCCAGCCCGAAAATTTACAGTCCTACTTTTGCCACCCCCCAAAGTTACGGTCCTAAAAAAAAATATTTCCCCTCTTCCACCGACCTCGGTGGAATCTTTTCACCAGATGACACAACTCTTCCTCGACCATTTCACGACTATGACTCCAAAGTTGGGGACCAAGCAGATATTGACCAATATTTGGCAGTTCAAAAATGAAACTGACGGTGCATATATCGACATGGTCGATAACCTGATTATGAACGGGTAACCACTAGGCGATGAGGCCAAGGTTATGGGAGTGGTCGGAGGTCTTCGGATGAAAACGAAGCTTTGGAAATCAATGAACATTGATTACCCAGCAACTTGTGCCTAGTTCACAAATAAATTATTTATTAAAAAATTGGGTTGTAAAAGTTTGTGGATAAAAATAGTCTTAACCCACTGACGCAAATACACTTAGAATGTTTTATATTTATATAGATCGATGAAAACTGGATCGATTCGACCCAACCTAAAAATATATTAATTTTTCTGATGGACTGGGCTGTCTAAATTGCTAGCTCTACTTATAACTAATCACCATACAATTTACTTATTCCATTCTCCTCCCTTATTACCATACCCCTGCATCAAAGACTTTTTTATTTACCTTAACTCTAGGCAAGGACATAAATGTCTTTTCACCTCGGTAATGATGCTCTGATTAGTTAATGCTACATCCAAGCCTTGGCAGTAAACTGACAACAACAAACATCCACCATTATATTCTCATAATTACGAGTTAACTTGTTAATACAAAAGACCAAAAGATTGTGTTAATAACTTTGCTTCCTCTCTCTCACACACACACCTTTCTCTCTCTCACACATTCAGTGTCTCTGGGAAAATACAGATTACACTATACACAAATAAACACATGCATGCGGAGACACAATCTATCAGTGCAATCTGAGTGGTTTTGACTACTCTTTTTTGCAAATAAATTTGACTCCTCTTTTCTATCACTACTTACCACCTAGCCCTCTCCTTGAAGCAAATTACTAATTCAATTCCAACCCCCACTATTAATTTAAGAATGAGTCTCTTAATAGACAAAGTATATTGCTTATTTAATAGTGTATTTTAAAATTATGCAACTTGTTATAATAAAATATATCACTCCGTTTCGAGATAACGTGCACCCCTATCTGACACATAAACTAAGAAAACTTGCTTTATTGATATTATTTAAATCAATTATAATGATATAATGAGAGTGTAAGTTTTGAGTGTTTTGCCATTTTAAAAAATATGCACGTTATTGCGGAATTGACCAAAAAAGAAATTTTGCACGTTATTACGGGATGAATGGAGTACAACTTATTTTTTATATTAATAATTGTACAATTAAGTATAAACAAGTTGTATAATTTTAAAATGTATTATGAAATGCACGGAGCATCTGGTGCACAAGACTTATATTCACCCTTTTTTCCTATTTTGCCTTTCCCTCCCTCCTTAAATGCTAGGAAATTTAATTTTATTCCACAGCTGGGCTCTTAATTACTTTATTAATTCAATTTCAATCCACACTATTAATTTTATTCAACCCACTTTCCTAATAATTATATTCACTCCCCTTTTTCCTATTTCCCATTTCCCACCTCAAATAGTAGGACAATTTAATTTAATTTTCACAGGTGGGCTCTTAATTAATTTACTTTTGAAGCATAAAGACACCGTACACACTTCAAATCACCATAACCTACACTTCATATTACCAAAGCACAAGAAATGCCACCATACCTCCTCGAGCCCCCCCTCCAGTTTATTTGAATTTGATACATTCAGAAAAACTTGCTTTTGTAATAACTAGTTATTTTAGTTTTTGCAAAAGGCTAAAATATACTAGTACTAGACAACTATTTCCTGCATTCTTTCTTTTCATTCAGTTGCAGAACAAAAGGGTAAAAGAAAGCATCCTTTCTTCTTCACAATACCTCTCTTCTTTTTCCTCTCTGTGGTGAATGCCTCTTTTTTTTCCTCCAAGACTCCAACTTTAACTCTGTTTATGTGTGAGAACTGTAAAAAAAAAAAATCCCTCCAATTTTTCTTTTCAAAGTTCCAACCTTTTTCATGGGTCACATTCTTGAAAGACAATTTTGTTTCTCCAGAACAAAAGAAAAGTCCCCCTTTAGCTGCCTAGGTATCATTTCACATTTTGTTCTTCAAATCTCTTAAATCCCTGTTTTTTTTTTTTTTTGGAGTTTAGCACAACCCCACCTCATTTTTAGCCCCACATTTGTCAAAGAACCTATCTTTTCTTCATGTTGTAAACAAAAAAGAACAAAAATGGGATGTGTTGCCTCAAGATTAGAGGAAGAAGAGGAAGTAGTCTCAATTTGTAGAGAGAGAAAGCGCCACCTCAAACTAGCTGTAGAGAGAAGGTATGCTTTAGCAGATGCCCATTACAGATACTGCAAATCCTTATATGGAGTTTCAGCCGCCATTAATCTGTTTGGAGCTCGCCATTCTTCCCCACACTACAACATTCCCCCATCTTCTTCTTCTTCTCCCCCCAAAGAAACTGTCATGTCAAATCCCCTGTTTCTGCAGCAAGCCCCAACTGAGCCAACAAAAGAGACCATTGCATTTGAGGCCTGCAGCAGTTCTTTAGATGAAGAAGAAATCAAGAATGAGAAAGATGAAGAAAGGGAGCAGCTTTGTGGGTATTTTTACATGGATATGCCTCATACAATGCCTTCCCCACAGAGGGATTTTGGGTGGGATTTCTTTAACTTTAACCCTTTTAACAATGTGGCAAGGCCTGAAATGATGAGTGTTTACAATAGAATGTCTGAAGAGGAATTGAGGGCTGTGAGGGAACAGGAGGGAATTCCAGACCTTGAAGATGAAGAAGAAGGGGGGAAAATGGAGGGAGAAAGAAAGGGGGTGTTGGTTAAAGAAACAGAGGATGTTGAGAATGGAATTGAGGGGGTTAAGGCAGGGGATGATGCTAATGTGCGCCAGGGGGAGCAGCAACAGAATGGGTTGACTGTTGGTGATGCACCAGTTGGGGGGAGAGAGCTTTTGGAAGCATTGAAAGACATTGAAGACCATTTTATCAAAGCTTATGATTCTGGAAAAGATGTTTCCAGGATGTTGGAGTGTAACAGGGTGCATTTCCAGTCTAATCTTGAGGAATTAAAAGGTAGAAATAACATTTATGACTTCTTTTTTGTGTTTTGTTGTTATTGATTGAATTCTGAATATTCTAACATGAAAAATTAGTTGAAAGTTGCACTCTTGGGTGTGTTTCTTTCTTGATTTGGTCTTATGTAGAGCAATTATACCCAGCTATCGAACTAATACCTTTAACAGAACAACTAATACTGTTTAAAATTACGCCCGAAATGCAGGCGAGGTGCATGGTAAAATTGGTATATGTAAAAAAAATTTGGTTAGTCCTCCTTGTTTATGTTGAACAATTTTAAGCAACTATCAAACTAATACCTTTTAAAAGAACAACTGATACTGTTTAGAATTACTCTCGAAATGCAGACGAGTTGCATGGTAAAAATGGTTTACACAAGACTTGGCCTTTTTTTCTTTTTAAATTGGTTAGTCCTCCTTGTTTCTACTGCAGAAAACTCGAATAAAGTGATGAAAGCAATCACATGGCGGTCTGCTTCTTCGCGTTCATCATCGTCGTCTAAGAGTATAGTTGCTTCCGATTTCAAGAACAGTTCAACATGGACCGAGTTTAGCAATGATCTCTTTGATGATGATTACAGAGGAATGACTTCTGGAAGCCATTCACTCACCTTAGCAAGGTTGTATGCATGGGAAAAGAAACTGTATCAACAAGTCAAGGTACCAATCACCCCTTTATGGAAATGCATAAGTTCAATTTTTAGTTTAAATCTTAGGTATCAGAATATTTTCAAGGAGATGTTCGAAATTAATTAGCATCCGTTGCACGTACAAAACTAATACTGTTCAGTGAAAACAACTAATACCTTTTAGTAAAACAACTAATACCATGCCATTAATTAAATTGTCTAGGATGGAGATAGCATCAGAAGAATTTATGAAAGAAAATGCAATCAGCTTAGGAATCAAGATGCTCATGAAGGGCTTACAGTGGACAAAAGCAGAGCAGCAATCAAAGATCTGTATAGCAGGATCCTCGTTGCAATTCGAAGTGCTGAAACGATCTCCAATCAAATTGAGAAACTGATAGGCGACGAACTGGAGCCGCAGATAAAAGAATTACTTCAAGGGTAAAAACTTTCCTAAATGAAAGAAGATGAAACAACTTCAAATCTTGCATTTGATTCATTCCTCGTTTGTTTCCTTTCAATGCAGTATGACTAGAACCTGGAAAATTATGCTGGAATCTCACGAAATCCAGAACAAAATCATATATGATGTTAAAACATTCACATGCCCTGCCTATGCAAAATTCTGCAACGAATCTCACCGCCTAGCTACACACCAGCTGGAAATCGAACTTTTGAATTGGCGATCACGTTTCACAGAGTATGTAACTGCCCAAATTAACTACATTGATGCCCTTTATAGATGGTTATCTAAATTCATCGCCCCAGAAATCGAACTTTACTCGACGGGCAGGAGTTCTGGATCGAAGGGTCCCCCGCTTCTCGTTTTATGTCATGATTGGTTAGAATGCATGGACAAGTTACCAGATAAGACGGTTTCTTTTGCTATAAAAAGCTGTGCCCAGGATGTTAGAGCATTGTGGCTTCATCAAGGAGTGGAGCTACAACAGAAGAGGAAAGTCGATACTTTGTCCAAAGAAGTCGATAAGAAGACTATGGCTTTTCAGAAGGCTGAGAATAGGATGATCGAGCTTAGATTGACTGACAGAAGTACAGAAGAATCGGAGGTGGAGAATCGGGATGAATCTTTCGTGGAGGGAAAGGATGAGCTGGAAAGTTTGAGAAGAAGAGTAGATATGGAAAAGGAGAAGCATCGGAGATTCGTGCAAGAAACGGAGAGGATTACGTTGAACGGTTTTCAGACCGGGTTTTGTAGGGTTTTTGAGTCTGTGACTGAGTTCTCAAGGGCAGCTTTGAAAATGTATAATGAGCTGAGCACTGTGGACACTGCTGGGAAAAAATGTTGTACAGAGGGTAGTTTGGGAATCGAAAACGGCAGCATATGACATGAAAAATGCTTGTCTGGATTGTAGGGTTTGAGTTCTTATTGTTGTGTCTTGGACACTGTCGAAGCAACTCGCTGAGACATTGTTTCTTCTTTATGGATTCTTTTGTTGCTATCTTGTTCTGTTGTTGTAGACTGGCTTCTTCATTTTCTATCTCATGAAGATTTCACAATTTTCAAATTCTGGCATGAAATCATCTCACGATGCTTTTGCAGGTTTTTGTGATACTTTTGCAAAAAAATTATGATACTTTAAAAACAAAAGCTAGAGTATCTCAAAAACCAAAAAATTATGATACTTTAAAAACAAAAGCTAGAGTATCTCAAAAACCTGCAAAAATATAACGTCTCATACATGAGATTTGAGACTGTTCCATCTTATTCAAGTTTTTGTGTTTTTCTGTTACATGTACAAGATGGTACAGTGATGGTTGAATACTGTCTCTTTACTTGTAAGGAAGGAGAAAATGGTGAATTTGCGAAATAACATTTGAACAGAATGTATTTAATGACATAGGATCTAAAGCATTACATTTGTACAACGTGTATTAAGAATACATCCTAGATCATAAGCACATCATTGACTTAAAGTTGACCTCCCAGATTTGAGACTACTAGCCTCGTTCTATCTCAAGTATAAGGAGACTAAAAATTGGGAGAAGAGTATAAATTCGCTCACAACGGTAGCTGGAGTATGTATTCCCATAAACGGAACAATGTCAACCTGCAACCAGTTCTCTACTGCGGAGCCCACCACTGCACCCGCCACAAGCCCGCCGATCGTAATCACAGTTGCCTTCCCTGCACAAGTAAAGCTCAACTCGTTTAGCAGCTACAGAAACTGCAAGCATAATGAACTGTTCCACATTTTTTTGCTCTGAGTGATGATCATAATTGGATCTTTCCAACATGTCATGAAGATGCTGTCATAAATCACAGAGACTAAAGGGGTGTTTGCAAACAACAGTATCTTTGCAAATGAGACTGTATAGCTGTGGAAAAAAGTGATTATGCACTATCCTATTGTGTTTAAAAAAAACAAGCATTTAGTTGTGTTTGCAAACACAGACCAAGAATAAAACTACTATAGAGTGAGCGGGTAAGTAGTCTTCTCCGAGTTTTGAGCAAACTAAAACTAGATATCTGAGTGAAAATTTTACATGTCTGAATATGTAATCTTCAGTGTGTGCACTGCAGATACATGTATCGAGTTGTGCTCGTGTTTATGCTCAGAATCTAAGTGTAATGTTGAACCTCATCAAAAGTAGAGATTTCAGACAGGAAATTTATATAATCCAATCCATAATCAAATAGTTTCAAGAGTACTAACAAATCAAAAGTAAGCGAGAAAGTACAAGCAATCCTTAAAATATTTAGGATTATTTGGCAGTTTGAATCCAGCTTACAGTCATCTTTTAAGCAATGTACCCCCAAGGGTCAGAACACACACATACATGCCAACTTCCTAATGTTCTCCAAATTTCACTGAAAAATTGAGCAATTGTTACTCAAAGATATGTTACTTTTCAAATCTTAAGGATATCAATTTAGAGAACAAGTTCTGGTATGGTGTATCAACATAACAATCACATAGCCAGAATAATCCATCAGTAAACCTATTAGATTTCTATATTCAACAGATGCTCAAAGAGTCATAGGGTCCTAATATCACCGAGAGAAGTTAATTTCTTACCTAATTTGATATTCTTCTTAGTCATGAAGTACAAGGATGCCCCAAAGCTGGTGGCTAAAATGAGTCCAGGAACATCAGTGCCGCCATATGTTCCTGTGGTAGGTGCTGCAGCTCCATTCACATATGTTAAAACCATTAGAGCTCCATACACACCAGCTTGCACACCTAGCTCATTAGTAGATGGTGTTTCAACAGATACCGGCGGGTTTTTGACAGAAGTCTGCAGCCATTTTGGCATTGATCCCACTTTAGCTGTATTTACAGGTTTAACATCAGCATAGCGAATCCCACTATTTACAACTTTCCCAGCTCTCCTTTGTGATAAGCTCTGCATTAGCAGCATATCATATGCAGCCTCTACCTATATATTGATAAACCATTTTAGCTGAAGAAATTATGAATAACATAATAGCAATAGCTATATTATTGATACCCCAACTATAACCTAAACGACACATATTTGAGATCAGATGTGCAGGTCAATCAGCAAATAAAGCAAGAAAGTATACCAAACTTTTGTTAATAAACGATCAACAAATAGAAGGCATCATAAATTTCAAGAGCAGTACCTAACTGTAATACTGACTTCAGCACATTCTGGTCATTTATAACAATTTTTTTTTAATCATAAATTTCAAGAATAGCACCTCACTCTAATATTGACTCCAGCACATTCATGGTCATTTATACCAAAATTTTGTTAAATAAACTATCCACAAATGGAAGACATCTTGAATTTCAAGAGAAATACCCAATTTTACATGTTTTTGAAACTTACACTGCTAAATTAAAATATAATCATAATAAAGATAGCCAATAAGCACAGATTTTCCAATTCAATCCAACAATCAAAGACAAAGATAACAACAGTTACAGTCACAGCTGTATTATGCACAATTGCACATACACAATCCAATTTCAAACACTATAAAATTCCACTATTTCACACTCACTCCACAGTTAACAACAATCGACCGAATACGCACTTCCAATACACCACAACATATATAATAATCAATTTCTACAGATTAAGAAAATTAAAAAAAAAAACACCTGCGAGATTGCCTGTTGGTCATCTTTACAAGTCGCAATAACCGATTTCTTCGCACGGAGAATTTCATCGAACGACGCGCCCTCAGATACCCCCAACACTTTAAGAGCACTCTCGACCGACATCTCGAACGGCGCAGAGTCGTCGGCCCGAGAACCGGCCCGTGGCGGTGCGGCTAAAATGCGCCGAGTGAAGAGAGCGGCCCACGGCCGGCGGCGGCTCGAATTGAGCACATTAAGTATCGGTCCGCGAGGAGAGCGGTGCGGGAAGGTTGATCTGGGCCGGTCTGAACCGGGGATGACGCGGTTGGGCCGGACGGAAAGAGGTATGGCCATATGCTAGTGTGTGTTTGTGTGTGTGAGGAAAGAGGAATGCGTAACGGTTGAGGCAATAAAAGATTTTGGTTTTGGGGCTTGTTAGTATTTAGGTAGTGTTTTGAAACACTTAAAACAACTTCTAAAAGTACTTATTTTTAAAGCTCCCTCACAGCTTTTAAAAATAAGTGCTTCTGAAAGTTGTTTTAAGTGTTTCAAAACACACCCTTAGTAGTAGTGTGGAAGCGAAGGATATGACGTGGCTTTTTTTGGATGTATGTTTCTTTGAGTGGTATTTGCCATTTTGGACCGGTACAAGCGTAATTCCATGTATAATTAAAGTTTGTACCTTGCAAATGTTCCTTATGTATATATAATTATTTTATATTTACTAATAAATTTTAAAGAAACTCTCTTATGAAATATTACACAATATGTATAATACACCATAATTAAAGTAATTTAGGTTAAAATTTGTGGGTCAAACTCGCAGGGGTCAGGGTGGGCAGGTTGTGGATTGGGCGAACATGATGAATATATATTAATAAATGCATATTATTATCGATTATGTGTTGTAGCTTAGTGGTTTAGATCTGCTCTTAATGTGTTTGGTCACAGATTCAATTTCTATTGAACACATAATTTTTTATTTTTTATTTTGTCAAATTTTTGTGTGTTACTACATCTATATATGCATGTTATTACATTGTTATATTAAAAAAAATATTTTTTTTGTCAAATTTTTGTGTGTTACTACATCTATGTATAAGTGAATTTTAAGGAGGTATATATATGATTTTTATTTTTTATTTTGTCAAATTTTTCTGTATTACTAAATCTATATATAAATGTTAGTATTACATTGTTATATTGAAAAAATATTTTTTTTGTCAATTTTTTATGTGTTTGTATAAGTGAATTTTAAGGAGGTATATATATGATAGATGAGGGGCAAGACTATCATTACCCACCTTAAAAATCTATTTTTCATTTCAGATACTAATAAATAACTTGTTCGCTAAAACACGAGCCAAATAATAAATGAATAATCTAAAATAGGACGAAGGGGGTATTATTTTATATTTTCAAGTTCATAAAATTATTGTTCTTAAAACATAACCCTTGATTTACTATATTAAAAAAATAATTTTTTTTGCATGTATGAGATCGATCTACTCATACAATTTTTGTCATTTATAGCCTCAAATTTTGAAAATCTGATTTTTTTCTAAATTTAGGGGATTGGTGTTTACAGATTTGAATAGTGCAAAACTAATTTTGTTTCAAAAAAAGAGTTGGTGGGCTCAGCTTTTTCCAAAAAAATATTCTAGCAAGCACATTTTATTTGTAAACAATATCTCGGCTAAATTAACCTAAAGCATAATAGAATCGATTTAAATTAAGAAGTGATTAACATGGAATAATATAATGCTAATATTGATATTCTGGATGTCCTTATAAATCGAAATAAAATATTTTAAATTTTCACATCATAACATATTGCCGTATAGTTTAACTTACGATCTTGAAACTTTCTTTAACACCATTCTATATATGTAGTTCACACTTATAATTGAGATGCATTTTCATTTGGAGTAACACTCACTCATGCAAATGTGTTGTTGTAATTTTCAATTGAAACAAGGATCGTATTTAACATTGCAATAGTTCAAAGTATTCTTGAACAATTATAGTACTATTTAAGTAGTATATATGTTTTATTATACCACATCTCTTCCCGAAAAGTATGCTCAGAGGGTGAAAACATGTATTACGTAAAGATAGATTAAGTGATTTATAAATAATTAAATATGAATATAATTAGTATAACGATAACTTTGAGTAATTAAATGATTGTTGGACTATATAAAAAAAAATTATGTTCATACTTAATCTATCTTTTCGTAAAATCTATTTCATCCCATGAACATACTTTTAAAAGACGGAGTTAGTATTAAAGTATGTTAATAAAGCCAAATACATAAGTACACAATATCAAAACACTGTAAGCATCATTATATCGGGCCTAAGAAAATCAACTACTTGCTAATTTAAATTTTTAAAGCAACACACACATTTTTCAATATATATCTTTGATTTTTCTTGAATTATTGTGGCTGCAGAAAGTCAGCAATGATCTTGTTTTTTTCTTTTCCGTCCAAACAAATACGTAGAATTTTTTATTAAATTATACACCTCGTATGACTGCAAAGTGGTCCACATAAATTGAAATCCCTTCATCGGCCCAAATCTCATTAAAAAGCCCGGGAGTACTTATATAGTCTTTAAAGCCGTTCAGAAGAAACATGCTGGCCTGTTGGCGGGCCCGGCCCGTTTTCTCGATTGGTGATGCTAATTGTAGACGTGGGTTTTGTTGCAGGGCAGAAGAACAATCAATCCCAGTGAAGAAGAAGAAGAAAGTTGTTGTTGTGGGGTCGGGCTGGGCCGGGCTGGGAGCGGCTCACCACCTCTGCAAACAGGTATTTTCTTGAAATTTATTATCAGTTGTCTTCAAAATAAGATGAAATTATTAGTATCAGTTTATATTATGTGTTGATTTATTTGATTTCAGGGGTTTGATGTCACAGTTCTTGAAGGTGGTTATGAACTTGGCTCCAAGACCAAGTTTCTTAGCCCTGATGATGCCGGAATTCGTGGTAATTACTCTTGGTTTTATACTGACCAACTAATACTTTTTAGTGAAACAACTAATACGTTTTAGTGAAACAACTAATACTTTTTAAAATTGCACTTGAATTGCATTCTGTTTGATGAAAATTCATACATGAGGCATTTTCATGGTTTTCTGGTTGCTGTGTTTTAGGTTTCTGGTATCCGTATCGAAATATTTTTAAGTTGGTTGATGAGCTTGGTGTTAAGCCCTTTACAAGTTGGACAAAATCTGGGCAATATTCAGAAGAGGGACTTGAGGTAATCATGATTCTTGATTTTTATTTTCCTTCATTTACTTTCAAGATTCTGAATCAAATTAAGGTTAGTGTGCGAAATACTACGATTTCAATGTGGGGCTCGGCTTTTTCAGGTCAAATATCCAATTTTTCAAGACTCGCCGCAACTGCCTACTCCATTTGGGACATTACTCAGCACTCAGGCATGTCTGTTCTTATTTAAGACTCAGCTGCAACTTCTGATAAACTGATGCAAATGGAAAAATAGATTAGTGAATTGAAATCAAGAACTTATTTATGTAACTAGTCAATCATTTATTTCCAAGTTTAATTAGTACTCATATTTTAGGAGTTCATATTCTATAGTTAAATTGTTGATTGATCTTTCCTAGTGTGTGTGTTTATTTTATAAACAGTGGCATTGAAATTCTTGTAAAAGTTGTTTTTGATGAATAGAGAATAAAATTGTGAGACGAGTTCTCCCTCAGAAAATCACTGTATTCAGTTTTATAATCAATGTTGAATTCTCTATATGATTATTCGGTATTAATTGTTGCTTCTACTACATGATAAACCTAATTATATTGCATCATCATCATCGTAGTTTCTTCGCCTACCCCTCATTGACCGACTCACATCTCTTCCTCTCATGGCTGCAGGTATATATACACATATGCTCATTCAAAGTCTTGTTGAAAATTGATAAAAGATACTTGATGAGATATAATCCTTACCTACTTACATTTGCAGTGATCGATTTTGACAACACCGACACATCATGGAGAAAATATGATCCCAGTAAGAAAGACCTTCATTCTTACAAACTTTCTTCAGCCAAACGGGCTCTTACTCCAAGTGGATAAATTCGTGAATTTTTTTAGTCACTGCAAGGGAGATGTTGAAACAATTTGGATGCTCGGAAAGGCTGTATCGAGACGTTTTTGATCCGTTGATTCAAGTGGGATTGTTTGCTCCAGCAGAGCAATGTAGTGCTGCTGCAACTCTAGGAACGCTGTACTATTTTGTTCTAGCAAACCAGGTACTTATTTTTGTTTTAAAAATTTTGGTCTTTATGCCACGTATATGAATCCATCAGTTGCACGTTTCGTGGATTGGTACAGAAAAATTTCGACATGGTATGGTGTCGTGGAACAGTTAGGGAGAAAATATTTCTGCCTTGGATGGAATCACTTAAGGCTCAAGGTTGTAGATTTCTTGAGGGTAGAAAAGTAACAGATGTAGTGCTTAATGAGGAAACGGGATGCATTTCTGAAGTTATATGTGAGAAAGAGAGTTTTAAGGCCGATGCGTTTATATTGGCCGTTGGTATCTCGACACTGCAGGACATTATCCAGAGAAGGTACTATGTTAGAGGGACATTATGCATATTTTCATTCTAATTTCCGATCTTTTGAATGAATAAATAAACTTAGAACTCAATACCATTTTGAAGATCGAAAATTGTAAGGAAAACTGACTTGACATTTATAAAGCAGAAGGGCGTTTTTGAGGATATAAAGTCATTTGAGGGGTATTTTTTACTTTTTCAAAGTGCATTCGACTAAGCTTGACCAATTCCGGGGTTGTTTAGAGGAAATTGGGGTGTGTATAGCCCAACTCTTTACTTTAACGATTAATCATTTTGTTGGAACTCAAAGTTAATTATGTTTCTGTAGTGCATCATTATGTTCAAGAGAAGAGTTTCTGAAGATCATGAAATTGAACAGCACAGATTTGCTTACGGTTAAACTTTGGCTCGATAAGAAGGTAAGATTAAATGCTTACAAACAAGGTTTCCGGACATTGTTCATCTCATTTGGTTCTTGCAGTAGATGATGCATTTTCTGGACAAGAGTCTCTTTAGTAAATTGTTCGTATTTTATCTCAAATGTCGTCTCACTACTTTTGTCAACGAATAGGTTAACATACCTTATGCAAGCAATGTTTCCTCTGGATTCGACGACTATTGTGCTTGGACATTCTTCGAGTTGAACAAAACATACGATGAGTACAAAGAAAGTACATCAACAATCCTACAAGCCGATTTAGTAAGAATAATAACGTTTTTTTTTTCATTCAGTAATAATGGGGTCCAGTTTCTTATAAATCCACATCTACATGGTTTTGCTATCAAGTGCAGTATTATTCCAATGACTTATTGCCTCTGAAAGACGAGAAAATCGTCCAAAAGGTGATGTCTTGGCTTTCAACATGCATCAAGGACTTCGAATCTGCAACTGTTGTTGATCAAGAAATCAGACGGTTTCCCAAATTTCATTCCCATTTTTTTCCAGGTAAGTTGCGCCTTTTTAACAGTATTAGTTGTTTCACAAAGGTATTAGTTTGATACTTTATAGTGTTAGTCGTTTCATTAAACAATACTAGCTGTACTACTATAAAGTGATAGTTGCAAACCAGGGTGAAACTGTTTTTAACGTTTTGTTTTAACGAATCTTCATCCACTCGCGCAAGGCTCGTATAAACACATGATGAGAGGATCCACGTCTTTCCCTAACGTATACATGGCTGGAGATTGGATCATAAATCGTCATGGTTCATGGTCACAGGTATGACGGCCTCCATTTCATTCAAATCACAATTGGAATTCAATAACTTAATATGTCTCGTTAATCTTGAATTTAACACGTATGCACGTGGTATATACAAACCATTTATGATATTTTTTATTAGTACACGAGCCCTGCATCTAGATTACTGTTTTTGTTGCAACAGGAGAAATCTTATGTGACTGGACTTGAAGCTGCAAATAGAGTTGTGGACTATTTAGAGGAAGGAAGTTTTGCAAAAATTGTTCCTGTTGAAGAAGATGAACCCCATGTTCAAACACTCAGGAACTTCAATAGAAATTTGTATGATATCAAAGCACAGTTCCCATTCTTCAACTATTTTATGGACTGATATTGTATTTCAATTTGTGTTCATTATCTAGATGCATGCTACAGTGTACAATTTAAAAACTATCGACAGTCTATACATTGCTACATGTAAATGTGTTTAAAAAAGAGTGTAAAGCTTTTAAATGGTTAAAGAATCACTTGTAAGTTGATAGAGTACATCATGTGCACCGTGCAATTCAAGTGTATTTTTTAAACGTGTATCTTGTTTTTCTGAAACATTCAACTTCAAAAAAATAAATTGCATATTTTAAAAATGCACGTGAATTGCACGGTGCACCTTGTGCATATAAGACTTTGCCCAGTTGATATGAGAAATAGTCAGAGATCTATTTAAGTTCAATTTTTTTTTTACTAAATAATACTACTACTATTAATTTTTTTTATTAAAATATCCACTCAAATTTATACTCCATTCAATACTGGTAATGGCCCAATTTATCCATTGACCCAAAATGACCCAATTTATCCACTGATTCATATAATGGAAGCCCACATCCAACCCAAACGGTATAAATGAAGAAAGTTAGAGAATATGAAAAACTTAAAAAGCAAAGTGGAAAAGTTATGGGCCCATCCTTTTTGGACGTATTATCCATTTTCGGTAGTCTAATTATTCTGTCCTTTTTACCTTTTTCAAGGAGCTTTTCATTTATCCTAAAATAAAAAGAAGCAGAATATTTTTTTGATCGGAAAAAGAAGCAGCATATTCATAAATTTGGATAAGTTATGATCGAGGCTAGGAATATTATAAGAACTTGAATCTCATCTTTTTTTTTTAATTGAGATTTGGTCCCGTAAATCATAAAATAAGATAAATCAAATCTACAAAAATTTTAAACCAAATTTTTGTATTTGAAAAATTAATGTCCAAAGAGAATAAATATGGGATATGCTTCCACAAAGGGGCCCCACACCCAGCGAAGCAATGAAATGTGTGCACTTACACTACTTGGATTGGCACACCACGTCACCACCATTTGTTGTACTCTCATTTGACCATTAAATTATTCTAAATATAAATATCAATCCTTTTTATTTTATGATTTAGCAAACATACAAAGTACAGTCATTATTGTTAATTAAATTACAAATAGGAAATAAACGAAATTAAATGTTGACGGAACTTACATGACCAATATTTACCTTAAGGTTCAATTTGGAGAGAGGATTTGAAATGAATGAATTTAAAAAATAATGTATATATTTTAAATTATGAATTATAAAAAAATAAGAAAGATAAGAAGAGAGTAAAGGGAAAAAAAAGGGGGGAGAGGGGGAAGGGGTAGAGAGGAGGAGATATTTCAAATGATTAGGTTTTAATGAGGTTTTGAAATTCCCTTCATTTTTAATTAGTTACTCAAATCTAAATATTTGTAAATCCATTGTAGAGTGGTGACTTGTGTGTGAAATTCATGGATTTTAAATCTACCCATCCAAATGAAACCTTAAAACTCAAAGTGATATTGCATTTTTTCAAGTGAAGATATTATTTTCTAGTTCCGAAAACTAATATTATTATTTGTAAAGTGTTACTCCATTTCATAAATAAAACTAATAATAACAATAGTATATGGTACAAACACAACTTATATACGGATAATAATTATTTTTTTTAAAGACAATTAATTACAATAGTTTTCTAATATAATCAATTACTCCCTCCTATTCAAAATATATGATGTTTTGGCCTTATGCACACTTATTAATAAAAAAGAATTATACCAAAATTACCATTATTTAATGATAAATTATGTTTAATGACATGTCATAATTCTGATTTGGTAACCGTGGAAACACATCAATTAATATAGGAGACTCTTTCTTCTCCAACACAACTTCTCTGTTTGGAATTCGGAATTGAATTCTCATCATCATTTATGAAAATTCATATTGGAGCCAAAAAATTCAACAAGGAGGGAAAAAAAAGTGACGAAAAAATTCAGATTGGAGCCAAACGATTTTTGGCATTTTTTTTTGAATTTTAGGGTTCTTCATTTTACAAATATGAAAATTTTATGCCCAAATCTTCACATTCCCACACATGGATTCAGAGTTTATAATCGATTTGAATCTACCCCCTCCAATCATCGATCATGAATTACACAATAAAGAAGGAGAAAGATCATTTTCTATGACAACATCATTTCATCTCGTTGTAGACCGGAACCGCAATCACCACAAGAGGGAGACCACGAAAACCATGAACTCGGAATCAAGAATCATAGAACAAGACCAAGAACGAACGCAACCCAACAAAGGGGACCCCATTCCCACAAGAGGAATAATATTCCTCTAAAGGTGTCTTGAACACAGGACCTTAAGGTCTCAGGTGGTGGAACTCTAACCACTTGAGCTATCCACACTTGATTTAGTTTATCCTTTCAATATATATTATGTATACTTTATGTTGATTTAATTGAAATATGTGGGTCTCTCTCAATATATATTTGTATGAAATTTAATAATTAATAATTCCGTAGGAAAAAAATGAAGAATTTTGAAAAAAGAAATTGACAAAAGAAGATAATAAAATAATACATATAAAATTAAAATTTACGAAATCTAGAATTTAACATGTAAGGTTGAGATTAAAGATTTTTCATGATCCATTATAATTTATTAATATTAATTTCAAAGATTCATTGCTAAGATTTTTTTTTTCATTATTAGTTGTTAATATTTTTTTTTAAAATCTATTTTTTAAAAAGATTTTTTCTCAATTTATTATTAATTTTTAATATTTTTTTTCCAAGATTCGTTTCTGAACTTGACAATAACTTTTTGCTGGAAACATTCGATGGTTTATAAATTTGGATTGATTTCTGCTATATATATATATATATAGATATAGATTAATTGTTAATATTTTTTTTATAGATTCGTTTCTTAATTTGATAATATTTTTTCACGGGAAAATCTAATAGTTTCTAAATTTGGGCCGACTCTGCTATTATATATAACAAAAACATGTATGAGACGGTATATGCATGAGACGAGATACAACTTAATACAAATCACACCCACTCATTCCAAAGTGTTAAAGTGTCAATGCTCAAATTATACTTCATCTCATTGTGAGATTGTCTCACACAAGTGCGCCTCATTATATTGTTGGGTTGTGGAGACCGGAGGCAGACCACGGGGAGAGGCCGATCAGGCTCGATGTCGAGCACTATTGCTCGGTCCGCTCTCCCTATTCAGCGCCATCGAGTATTTCGAGCTAGCAAGTTGATCGAGCAGAACCGCTCGACCAAATGCCCTGGTTGAGCGATTCCGGAAGCCCAGACGCGGATTTAGGGTTTTTAGGCCCAGTCTCATATAAATACTTTTTGACTCATTGTATTTGCCTCTCTTGTACTGTACAAAAAACACACGAAAATAGTGAATCTCCTGGCTTGGTAGTGCCCCCAAACGTAGTCATTCCTGACGAACTGGGTAACCAAATTGTTGTTCCTTAATTCGTTGTTCCATTATTTTCTCCTATAATTGCTTTAATTCCTAACAACTGGTATCAAGAGCATCTGGTTAAAGGGATCTGTGGAGAGCAATTATGATGGCTGAAGGGAAATCGCCTGTTGAGAAATTTGATGGAACGGATTTTGGATTCTGGAAATTGCAGATCGAAGATTACATGTACGGTAAAGATCTGTATCAACCGTTGGGTGAAAAACCTTAAGAGATGAAGGAAGACAAGTGGAAGTTGCTGGATAGGAAGGCGATGAGTGTGGTTCGTCTGTCGTTATCCAGGAACGTCGCCCTACATACGGTGAAAGTAAAAACCACAAAGGAGATGCTGGAGATATTGACCGAGATGTATGAAAAACCGTGCATGGCGAACAAGGTTCATCGATCGCGGAGGTTATTCAACCCGAGGATGGCGGAGGATCTTGTGGTATAACCATCTCAACGAGTTCAATATGATCATAGCCAAATTGAGCTCGGTTGAGATTGATTTTGATGATGAGGTTCAAGCCCTTATTTTGTTGTCTTCTTTACCAGAAAGTTGGAGTGGGAATAGAACGCAATTTGTTAGTGCTTCAGCAGGTAAAGTGAAACTGAAATTTGATGAGGTTAGGGATCTGGTCATGAGCGAAGAAATTCGCAGGAAAGAGTTGGGTGTGGCCACAGGATCTGCTTTGAGTGCGGGAAGCAGAGGCAGATCTGAATCCAAGGGGAAGCCAAATCGGGGTAGATCGAAGTCAAGGGGCAAAGATAAGCCAAAGAAGGATAAGAGTAAAGTTGAGTGTTATAAATGTCATGAACTTGGTCATTACAAAAGTGAGTGCAAGGCACAAGGGAATGAACCAAAGAAGAATGACAACTCAGCCAACGTTGCCACTGATGAGGACTCAGATGCATTGATTCTGAGTGTAAGCAGTCCATTGGAGTCGTGGGTGTTAGATTCTGGAGCATCGTTTCATTCGTGCAGCAGTGCTGACGTAATGGAAAAGTACACTTCCGGGTGTTGGGATTATACTGGAAAGTATGCTTTTACTTTGTATAATCAAAAACTGAATTTCGGACTTATTTACTGAAATAAATTGTTTATCACTGATGCTTTAAATATCATCGAATGTTACATATATTTACTGCATAACTGTTCAATAAATCGTACGTGTTACATTGTAGTTAATTTAGTGATACCAAATCACAGAAGATTAAATTAACAGTCCCTTGTAACTAAAAGTACGCCATTCACGACCTAGATGGAAATGAACAATCCATCGTGAAAGGTTGAAGTGTAAGGCTCAGATTGACTTGTCTCGACCAAGAGATTACACAAGTGCATGACTGATGCACTGAATAGGACCTACAGGAGGATAAATTCTTCAGAACTGAACAAGGAAGAATTAGACCTCAGTGGTTCATTATTTCTTAATATTCGTTCCTTAAATAGGATCACGTGAGATTGGTAACTATTGCTTTGACTTATCATGGGTAGAGAATCAACGAGATTCAATACTTTTTATCTTGGGCAATATTATTGGTCACATGTGATTGCTAAGATTTAATACGGAGAATCGTGTGCAAGTACGCTTGTTCGATTTGCCCCCTTGGGAGGTTCATAAGCTTTATCATACCAAATCTTGCAAGTGGAATTAGTTTCCGGTATGGATAATAATGTTGAACCGTTCCTTGACCAAGGACAAAAGATATTAATTAACAGAAAGCTATTTCAGTGGCTTGAATTAATTAATGGGCTAGATAATCTTAAACACGGGAAATAATAACCGGGAGCCATATTGACTGTAATATGGGTTAAGATGGATAGTGCAATATTAATTACGTAGTGGGATTAATTAATATTTATGGACTTGAATAATATTGTGGCTCAATATTGTTAATTCAAGGTCCATTGGAAGGTCCAAATCTCAATTCTCCTAAAGGCCCCCTGAGTAGCCCAACATATAGTCCAATAACTGAAAAGGTGTTTAAAATAAAATAAATATTGTTGCTTATTTTTCCTCATTTATTTCGAAATTTATGGATAAAAGGGGAGAAAGATTTTCTTTGAATTTTGTTATGGAATGAAGATATGTATTCTTGGAATACAAGATTATCTCATTAAATTCAAGAAATCTCCCACTTGGTTATCTATATAGATGTTTCGAAAATTTTGAAATTAAAGGGAAAAAAAAGATTTTCTTGAAAAGATATTATGGAAGATATGTATTTCTTGAAATACAAGAATATCTCATAAATTCAAGAAGATCCAAATCTTGAAATCTTTTCCTAAAATTTCGAAAATCACCATAACTTGGTGAGGTGGGATTTTTTGTGGAATATTATAATTATGGGAAAAAGAATATAAGAGATATATTCAAGATTTCTTGGAGATCAAGAAAAGTTTTTTCCCACATTGTTTTTTCTACCAAAAAAAATCGCCCATCACCTAGCTATAAATAGGGGATGACTCTTTCATTCCCAAGTACAATTCCATGTGCTGGAAAAATTAGTAAATCCACAAAGGTGGTGCAACATAATTTATTTTCCTTTTGTTAATTGTTCACAAGTGTCCTACCATCGGATAGTCGAACAAGGACTAAGGGAATACTTGAGAAGTTCTTTTGGTTAGTCTAATCAGCCAGAGTACTGCCATCCCAAGAGGTACGTTCACGTAAACTCGTAGAATTCCGCATGCGTAGGATTTACGTGAATTAATTATATGCATGATATGTTGTTGGATTATTATTTGAATTAATATAGGATTAATTCATGCTAGTAATAATTATAAGAATTAAATTTGTATTTAAATATTCACCCCGAATAGATCTGTGCAACTTATTCCCCAACACCGGGAACTTTGGGAAGGTTTATCTAGCTGATGATGAGCCTCTGGAAATCAAAGGGAAGGGGAATGTTCGGATTAAGACACCAAATGGGACTGTGTTACAATTGAAAGATGTGAGACATATTCTTGGTTTGAAGAGGAATTTGATTTCAGTTGGGCAACTTGATGACGAGGGCTACAAGGTGACCTTTGGGTGTAACTCGTGGAAGATATCCAAAGGTGTCATGGTAGTGGCTCGTGGAAATAAAGAGGGGACGTTGTATATGACAGGCAACACCCGGGATAGCATTGCTCTTGCAAGTAAAAAAGGGAATGCAAATTTGTGGCATTGTCGTCTACGCCACATGAGTGAAAAGGGGATGAAAGTTATGTGCTCGAAGGGTAAACTGCCAGACCTCAAGACAGTTGACATTGGTTTGTGTGAGGACTGTGTATTCGGAAAATAGAAAAATGTGAGTTTTTCGAAGGGAGGCAGGGCTTTGAAGAAGCAGAAGCTGAAGTTAGTTCACAGTGATTTGTGGGGTCCAGCACAAGTGACATCCCTTGGTGGAGCATCATATTACATGACTTTCATTGACGGCTCTACGAGGAAGGTATGAGTTTATTTCTTGAAAAATAAGTCTGATGCCTTTAATGCTTTCAGGAAATGGAAGACTCTTGTAGAAACTGAAACGGGTCTCAAGGTGAAGTGTTTGAGATCCGATAATGGTGGAGAGTACGAGCTCTGTGAGTTCAAAGGATTCTGTGAGGCGAATGGAATCCAAATGGAGAAAACCGTGAGAGGAACCCCACAGCAGAATGGCGTGGCAGAACGTATGAACAGGACCCTATGTGAACGTGCTAGAAGCATGAGATTGAAGTGTGGGTTGCCAAAGATGTTTTGGGCAGAGGCAGTTAACACAGCAGCTTACTTGATAAACAGAGGACCCTTAACTCCTTTGGAAAATGGCATACCAGAGGAGGCTTGGTCGGGAAAGGAGGTAAATCTGGTTTTTCTTCGAGTATTTGGGTGTGTTGCATATGTTCATGTTGATACTATGAGTAGAAGTAAGTTAGATACTAAATCTGTTAAGTGTACGTTTGTTGGATATGGCGGTGATGAATTTGGCTATCAATTTTGGGATGAGGAAAACCGAAAGATAATTCATAGTCGAGATGTCATATTTAATGAACAGGTGATGTACAAGGACATGTTGGGGATATCCAAAGAAGGTGGTTCTGAGTCTCAGGTTGTGGAGTTAGACATTTCGAACTCGGGTGGGAGCAAGGGGGTTCTAGATGATCAGGTGATTGTTGAGGAAGAACCAAGTACACCACCGCCAACAATTCCGCTGCGGAGATCCACGAGAGATCAGAGATCTCCTGATAGGTATTCACCCTCCCTTCATTATTTATTGTTAACTGATGGTGGTGAACCTGAATGTTATGCAGAGGCCACACATAGTGAACAGGTGGACAAGTGGAAACTTGCAATGGATGATGAGATGAATTCATTGATGACCAACGGAACTTGGGAGCTAGTTGAGCTTCCTAAGGGCAAGAAAACACTGCAAAAC
Source organism: Stenogyne calaminthoides (assembly GCA_037126765.1). Classification (NCBI taxonomy): domain Eukaryota; kingdom Viridiplantae; phylum Streptophyta; class Magnoliopsida; order Lamiales; family Lamiaceae; genus Stenogyne; species Stenogyne calaminthoides. The sequence continues at coordinate 29,901,700 of JBBCBC010000023.1, read as the reverse complement.
AAGTGGGTTTACAGAATAAAAGAGAAGGCTGATGGAAGCAAACGCTACAAGGTAAGATTGGTTGTGAAGGGGTTTCAGCAGAGACATGGTATTGACTATACCGATGTTTTTACTCCAGTGGTGAAGCTAACTACCATTCGATTAGTTCTGAGTCTGGTGGCTGCAGAAAATTTGGTGTTAGAACAGATGGATGTGAAAATCGCCTTTCTTCATGGTGGTTTAGATGAGGACATCTACATGAAGCAACTAGAGGGATACTTGTCTAAGGGGAGTAGTGAGCTAGTTTGCAAGTTGAAGAAGAGCTTGTATGGTCTGAAACAAGCTCCATTACAGTGGTACAAGAAGTTTGATGGGTTCATGCACGAGATTGAGATCAAGAGGTGTGAGGCTGACCATTGTTGTTACTTCAAGAGGTATGATGATGGTTATATCATTTTGCTATTATATGTTGATGACATGTTGATAGCGGACTAAAGGTCTTTCGGGAGGTGAGCAAGTTGAAGGAAAAATTGTCTGAAAGGTTTGCTATGAAGGACCTTGGATAGACCAAACAAATCTTGGGTATGCGAATCGATCGTGACAAGGTGGCAGGAAAATTGTATCTTTCACAGGCTGAATACATAAAGAAAGTCTTGGAGAGATTTAGTATGAAAGATGCAAAACCAGTCCGGGTCCCGTTGGGAAGTCAGTTCAAGCTATCCAACAAGGACTCACCTAGTAGCGAAGAGGAGCGGACCTACATGCAAAACACTCCTTATGCTTCAGCAATTGGAAGTTTGATGTATGCAATGGTGTGTCAAGACCAGATATTGCATAGGCGGTGGGAGTTGTTAGCCGGTTTATGGGCAATCCGGGTAAGCAGCATTGAGAGGCAGTGAAGTGGATCCTAAGATACTTGAGAGGTACTACTGAACAAGCTTTGTGCTTTGAGGGCAAAAGCATTGGGTTGGCAGGATATGTTGATGCAGACTTGACATCAAATGATCTCGACAAAAGGAGGAGTACTACAGGGTATGTGTTTACTTTTGGTGGTACAACAATATCTTGGGCTTCTAAGTTGCAAAAGATCGTAGCTCAGTCCACTGCAGAAGCAGAGTACGTTGAAGTCACTGAGGCTAGTAAATAAATGGTTTGGTTGCGAGAATGCATGCGTGTGAGTTGGGGAAGGAGCAAAAGGATAGTATGCTCAGATAGTGACAAATCGAGTGCTATTCACTTGGCGAAGAATTCGGCCTTTCACTCGAGGACGAAGCACATCGAGTTGAGGTATCATTATATTCGTTACCTCATTGAGAACAAGATCTTACAGCTGATGAAGATCCGGGGAAGTGAGAATCCTGCTGACATGTTGACTAAGGTTGTGACCTTAGAGAAGTTGAAGTTATGCATGACTTTAATTGGCCTTGAAAACTGAGCATAAGGCCCGGCACTACTACCAGTGAGAGAGATCATTGAAATGGAGGAGACAAGTTTCTGAGTTGGTGTCGGTCTCGTGGGAGATTGTTGGGTTGTGGAGACCGGAGGCAAACCACGGAGACGCCGACCGACCGCCCAAGGTCGAGCACTATTGCTCGGTCGAAGCACTCCTCCATTCGGCGCCATCGGTATTTTCGAGCTAACAAGTTGATCGAAAGGGTAACCGCTCGACCAAATGCCCCGTCGGCGGTTCAGGGAAGCCCCAGAACAGTTGATTTAGGGTTTTTAGGCCCAGTCTCATATAAATATTTTTTGACTCATTGTATTTGCCTCTCTTGTACTGTACGAAAAACACACGAAAATAGTTAATCTCCTGGCTTGGTAGTGCCCCCAGACGTAGTCATTCCTGACGAACTGGGTAACCAAATTGTTGTTCCTTAATTCGTTGTTCCATTATTCTCTCCTATAATTGCTTTAATTCCTAACATATATATATATATATATATATACTAGTAATTGAACCCGTGTGATGCACGATTATGATTGCACAATTAATTTGTATCAAAATTTTATAAATATTCATATTAAAGTATTTTTTCATTCCTGAAGACGATATTTTTTTATTAATGATATATTTTTTTTATAGAGAAAGTATTAATTTTTCAGAAAATTTAAAATTAATACTGTATAAAATAAAAATATTTTTGTTGTTGGAAAATTCAAATAAAAATTTAGGTCAATAGATTGAGATTAAATTTAAAATGAAATATTCTACATATTTTTTTTTTAAATATTTTTCTCAATCCATTATAATTTGTTTATATTTATTCCAAAGATCGTGGAAATATATGTTGTGTCACCATTAATCCGGCCCGAGCCCATTAATAGTTCGTCCATTAATGAAGGAGCCCAATCAAATAACTGGGCCGAGCTCGCCCAGCATGACAATAATCCCCAAGCTCGCCACTTGAGATGAACTCTAACTCGTCAAGAAAGGGCCGAGGCCACTACCCCCAAGTAGCTCTAATCATCAAGCTCTTAAAAGGTCTTATGAAAATACCAAGGGTCAAGAGCTCGTTATGTGTTCGCTCAATGAGTTCAGACTAGCTCATTATGAGCTCCATAGAGTTGTCATTAACCTCGCTCATAGAGCCCACCAGCTAGGTCACTATGAGCTCGCTCAAAGAGCTCTCATCGAGCTCGCTCAATGAGCTCCCATCAAGCTCACTCACAAACTTACTAACTAGCTCACTATGAGCTCTCATTGAGCTCGCTTAGCAAGCTCTCTGCAGGAGGTCTCTTATCCAAGCTCGACCGTGTTATGTACTAAAATATGAGGATTATGGATTAAGATGTGGTTTGATGATCTTAGTGACACAAACAATAAATGTGTAAAATGGATTGTATTTATGTTATATGATTGCTTGAGAGAGTAAGAGTTTGAGTAATAGATTTGCAAGAGGTTTGATAAGGTATTGATTTCTCTTTCTTTCTTGGTCATAAATGACCCCTATTTATAAGGTTTGGGAGAGTGAAGCTCACTCTCCCGATTTACAAAGACAAGTAGCCGGAAATAGCTCTGCAAAACATTAAATGCTACATGATTGATGTGACTGTGTGGGAGGTCATGGGAGGTCGCTCGAGGATCAAGAGCTCGTGCTTCATTTGGGGGCGTCGCCGAGGCAAATCCGGATTTGCAGGGATTTAGCCGTCTATCTACTCATAGCTACTCATCATTATCGTCCTTTACTGACACATCTCTGATTGAGGCCATTCTTAGGTAAGGTCCCTAGAACTGCTCGCCTGCCACGGGTCCCATCCCCATTAATGTTCCAGATTTGGTCGAGTGTGTGACTCTGCGAGGCGTCGCCTGTGTCGCCTACCTAGGTGCTTGGCATGCCTTTCGCTTTTCCATCCTTTTCTGCGCGAGGTGTTATACTTGTGCAAAATGTGTGGTGCGTCTCCTCTGTTTCTTTCTGGTGTCGGCCCCGACCTGCTGCATATATGCCCAAAAACAATAGCCCTAGCTCATTTGCCTATGCTTGCCGGGGATGAGATAACTCGATACCACCTCGATCTGGCGAGGTCATAAAAGCCGGGAATGCAGCGTGATTATGCCTCGGGATCGCGTGATGACGGTAGCTTGCCTCGACTATCGCGCCTACTGAGACTAGGTGATGATGGCGCGTGGGTTTCACGCGCGGGATTTGATCGGTCGTGGCCCAGCCCACGCGCCCTAGAATTCTCCTATAAATAATGTTCTCTTCTCCACATTCCACTTTTCACACTCTGAAATTCCAAAAATCGTTGTCTTTGCTCCGATTCTTCTCCCATTCCCGATTAGATCATTGTTGTGTTCAAGGTAAAGATCTCCATTCTTCTTCCTTTTTCTTATTCTTCTTTGCTTTGGTGAGCGATGCCCCGCTTTGAATCGGGAGGACTCGGAAGTCTTGATAGGAAGTTCTACTTATTTGCGGTGATTCGCCCGATGGCGGCGCATACGGCGGACTGAAGCTTTGGTAGTGGAAGTGTCCTCGGAGGAGCGGTGAGCTGGAATTCGTGTGGTAGGGGTGAGGTCACATCAAGACTACGCCACCTTCGGCGGGCGAGGGACTCTTTTAGGGTCTTGACCCCCATCGCGCCTAAACTTCGGGTTTGGAGATGGTGGGGGGAAGGAGAGATTAGCTAGTTAGGGATCGATTGATCCGTCGAGTTCGACTTCTTGTCGGATGAGGTCGTACCGATGTGCCGAGTGATGGCAGCGAGATTGGCGATGTTGATCGTGAAGTCGCGGATAGAAGTATGTCTCATCCTCATAATTGATCCCAAACCAAACCGAACTCGTGCGGACAATATTTTTCTTTGCGGGTGAGGTAACTAATTTTCAGAATCGAGGCCGAGCTTTTTCTATGGAGAGAACAATTTCAAGTCCCCAGTGAGGTGCGCTTATGGGTTCCCGGTTATAAGATCGATTATGCCGACCAGGTCCCTGATGGGTGTGTGGCGATGAACTATGACACAATGAAGGTTTGGGCTCATTTTTCCGCTTCACCCTATTATTATTATTTCTTTGTGGTTTTGGGGCCTAGCTCGACACAAATCACTCCTAATGGGTGGGAGCACTATCTTGGGATCTTATCTCTGTTTCGTCAAGATCCAACCTCGGGCGTTCCCCTTCTATCAAGAAAATGAATCTTCTCATCTCATTTGGCGAAGTGGGGGTAAAGACCCGGGTATTACTATTTGAAAGTCCGCCCTCATATGAAAATAGTTGAGGACCTCCCTAGCAAGGTCCAAGATTGGAAAGAGAAGTGGTGGTTGGTAGGGGGAGCCTGGCAGAGTCCCATTTTTGCCCTAGGAGCCCTCGGATATCGCGAGATTCCTTACGACTATGCGATTCTTAAAAGTAAGCTTTTTTTGCTTTTCCTTTTCCATATCTTGATTTAACTTCTTCTCCCTATTGCGGCTCCCAAGAAATCCAAGGCATCCGGGAGCTCTCCCTTCCTTCTTGGTCCGCTGTTTTGGGTGCTTAATTGATCCCAGGACGAGGTCGTGATCATCCTCCAACGGTTGAAGTTGTCACGGAATTTTGCGGGTCTAATCATTTCCACCTCGGTGCGTCCTTTGAGCGCCGACCTTCCGATAAGAAGCTTTCGGGATTTTTACTCGCATTGACTCGACTTCTTTGGTTATTCTGCAGTGGTTTCGATCTTCTTCTTGTCTTTAGTTTCCTTCATCGAGCCCTATCTATTTCACATCCTCCAAAATTTACCGGAGATGCAAAACTTGAGATGGAAAAACTTGAGCGCCGGAGGAGATCTTGTGAAAAAGGTTTCTCACGCCTTGGCTCTGTCGGACAAATAGGGCGAGCGGAAAGAAGGATGTCGCGGTCGGTGGGGCCACTGGGGCCCCCCGAGGGCCAAAGCTATCACCGCCCAAATAGAAATTTGAAAAAGGGCTCTTGCCGAAATGTGAGCAACCGAGGGGAGCTCCCCTAAACACATCCGGATGTCCGTGGACATGGATGTGCTCCGGGACTCTCCGAGTGGGAAGGTGTTGGTCTCGAGTTCCGTGGGGACCCCTGATACGATTGTCGAGCTCACACAACGTCGGGCTCGCGATCCCGATGATCGCACTTTCCTTGGTTGGAACCCGGATTTCCGCCAACGGTATACCTCGTTTTACTTATGACTTCATTTCTATATTTTATTTTGAGTGTACCATGTTTATGTCCGGTTGCCTTGCAGATACAAACTGGATGATGGAGTATTTCGGGGGGAGTCGACCCACAACTACCTGTGGTCGCGAGCTCCTGCGGCCAATGACACCCACCCTTCCTACCTCCGGCAGATAGCCGAAGATGTTCCGAGGTCTTGGACTCTGGATCTCCATGAGGAAGCTCATACACAACACTTCTCCGATAATCTGACCTCGGGGATTGCTCACATGTATCGTTCTTTGGCCTTCTTTGAACGGAGCACGGAGCAAGGCGGTATGGCAGGCAAAAGATCCGAGCCCGTAAAAGCTGAAGCGCATTGCTTGTTGACGGAAGGTGGACTTGGCAAGTCATCGAAAAGAAGCGGAGGTCGCTATCAATGCAAAAGGCGGCAGAGGAGAAATTAAAAATGTGACCCTAAGGGGGATCTACCGGAGAAGAAAATCTCCCAGATGGCGAAGGATCTCGAGCTCCGAGATCAAAAGGTGAAAGAGAGCATGGACAGGACTGCTGAGGTGGAGGCTCGGTGTCACCGGTTAGAAGCTGAGGTCCATGACTTTCCGACCACTGTGAAATTGGAGCGCCATCATGCCTCCAACCTGGCCTATATCCACTCATTTTCTAATTTGTTCGGGCTTGTCATTATCTTTGGCGACCTTGATGGAGCAAAAGTCGGCGATGTCCGAACGCTTTCACGGATACATTAGTAACAACCCCGTTCGGGAGGAGGGATGATCTTCCCATCAAAGACCTTTCTTTGCTTTTGGTGTGGACTTGATTTCCTACTCGGTCTTAATCTTTATGATCCCGAGGAGTTGCTCGGGCTGTTGAATGAAGAAAAGGATGATGGCCAGGATGGCGATGGTAGGGAGGTTGTCGGTGGTGATGACGGTGGAAATGATGAAGGGAATCAGGTTGGCGTCGAGATTCCCGAGGTTGAGCAAAACACGATGACCAACCCTATTGAGGGGACCTCGGTTGCTCGCCGAGCTGATTCCTAGGATGGTTTTTCTGCGGCAGTATGCCAAATGCCTTCGGGAACCCTTTGTAATCACCCTTCGGGGTTTTCTTATCAGCTAGTTAGGTTGCCCTTTGGGGTGTGTAAGTGTTTGCCCAAGGGGCGTAGGACTTCGCTATCTTCGAGCGTTTATTAATGAAATCACAGTTCCTTTTCATTTCTATCTTTTTCGCTTCCTGGTTTGAATGCTTGTTTATTTTGTGTATCTTGTCTTCTCGCAGATTGTCTTCTCGAACATCTGGATAAAAAATCATAATGATAACAAATTTGTTAATTTGATAGCGACTTTACTGTCGGCTTAGATAGGATATGTGACCGATGTCGACTTAGATAGGGTATACGACATACTAGCCTTCATGTGTTCTTGGCTTAGCCGACTTAGACTGGGTATGCGACCGAGGTTGGCTTAAGATGGGTATCGCGACATAGCCTTCACGTGTTCTTGGCTTAGCCGACTTAGACCGGGTATCTGACCAGGGGTTGGTTAAATGGGTATCGACATACTAGCCTTCACGTGTTTTGGCTTAGCCGACTTAGATTTGGGTATCGACGACGAGGCTTAGACTGGGGTATCGCGACATACTAGCCTTCACGTGTTCTTGGCTTAATGACTTAGATCGGTATATGACGAGGTCGACTTGGGAAAGATGGGTATCGACATACTAGCCTTCACGCGTTTTTGGCTTAGCCGACTTAGGATTGGGTATCGACGAGGTCGCTTTTAGACTGGGTATGCGACATACTAGCCTTCATGTGTTCTTGGCTTAGCCGACTTAGACTGAGTATGCGACCGAGGTAGACTGAGTATGCGATATACTAGCCTTCACATGTTCTTGGCTTAGCCGACTTAGATATTTTCATTTGCGAATCTATTTCTGATCGAACTCGTGAGAGGTCGGGGACCAGTCCCCCAAGTTCGTAAATGTAAAAAGATGGAGCAAACCTGTGTTATAAGTCATAATTCATGGAGAAATATACCACCGATCTGGATTTTATAACTCAAAGTTATTGGTAGAACTTCTTCAGGTAGGTCGCAATCCACGGATACATCGGGGGAATGCCCTCCAAGTCCTCGAGTTGGTAAGCCCCATTTGGGAGGCATTTCGAAATCTTCATGGGTCCCTCCCAAGTTGGACCGAAAACTCCTTTTCCGGCGCCGAGGATCCTTTTTTAAGGCGAGGTCGCCGACCTTGAATCTTCGGATTTTTGCTTTTGAGTTGTAGTATTTTTAGACTTTTGTTTGTAGTTTGCGTTTATTAAGTTGGCTTCCAATTTTTTTTTTCTTGAGGAGGTCGGAAATTTGAGAGATATGGCTTGATCGTTGTCCTCTGTGACTGTCTGCGATGTTCGATGGCTTCTGACCATGACCTCGGCTGGTATGACTACCTCCGTCCCGAAAGCCATAGCAAAAGGTGTTTTGCCCGTTGAATTTCGGCAAGTGGTCCTATATGACCATAGGATGCTTGGAAGCTTGAAAGCCCCCAATCCCTTTAACTCAATGAGTTGAGTTTTGTGGTGTGTTTAATTATTTTGTTCACGACTTCAACCCCGCCCATCGATTTGGGGGTTATAGGGGGTGGAGAACAACTTTGCGATTTTCCATTTCGCGAAAAAAGCATCGATCTCGAAACCATCGAATTGCTTCCCATTATCTGTGACCAACAAATGATGTTTCTCCATATAAATCGAATGATTTTCTCTTGGGTAATGGTCGCCAAAGGTTCTGCTTTCGCCCATTTGGTGAAATAGTCTACTGCGACCACTGCAAACTTCGAACTACCTGGGGCTTTTGGGAACGGACCGATCAGGTCAATTCCCCTTCCGAAAGCCGCCATGGGTGTAGATTGATGTGAGCTCCTCCGGAGCTCGCTTAATCGTCGGGGTGAAAAACTGGCATTGCTGGCACTTCTTTGCATATGCAATTGCATCTTTCCTTAAAGTTAGCCAATAATAGCCTTGTTTGATCATCTTGTAGACGAGAGACTGGCCTGCGGTATGATTTCCACAATCTCCTTCGTGGATTTCCTTCAGGATCACTTGGCCTTCTTCCGGGGTGTCGCATTTCAAAAGTGGCAAAGAGAAACTTCGCTTATAAAGTTCGCCGTCGATGATGGCGCCTCATTGCTCTTAGTTATGTCGGCGGCGGAGACCTTATCCTCCGGCAAAGTATCCTTTTCGATGTAGTCTCCGACTTCAGTCATCCAATTGTTTTTCGGGGTCGCGATCTGAAGGATTTCCCTATGAATGTTTGATGGACTTTCTTGGTTCGTCCAAGTTATTTCCTTTATGTCGAAGATGACGTATTTCGCCGAGGAGTGTTGAGTTTAGTAATCGCTATGTTGTCCATATCCGCGACGCCTTCCGATGTGGCTAAGTTGAGCTAGTGCATCTGCTGTGTGTTTTTCTCGCCGAGGTATCAACTCTATTTACACCTCCTCAAACTTTTCGATGAGGCTCTTCGCTATCTGCTGGTATTTCGTCATTTGTTCACCCCTGCTTCAGATTCTCCTCGACATCCGCATACGACCAACCGGGAATCGCCAGAACTTTCATTTTTGCACACCGATGGCTATCGCCATTTCGTGCCATTTATCAAGGCCTCATACTACGCCGTTGTTGGTGGCATGAAAATCAAAAACTTCGAGCCGTGGTGAAGGATTGTTGTTCGGGGCCGACAGACCACTCCCGCCTTTTTCGGGTGCTCGTCAAGAGCCGCCGACGGTAATGTCCATGGGATGTCGGCCTCCGTGTCTTTTTCTAGAAAGGTGAGCTTGCGGAGAAAGTCGTTTCACGAGACCGAGTTTTTTGATCGTAGTTCGGTGCAAAGGTGATCCCGAATCGCCCTAACTCAATGGACCATTTCAAAATCTTTCTATTATATCAGTCGCAAGCGTAACCTCGCATCGCTGGCATGATAGTTAGGACTTCTATTTGGTGATCGAAAAAATATCGTCGAAGCTTGGGATGCTCATAATCAAGGCATAAGCGAAGCTTCGAAAGCGGGTACTTGAGCTCTAAGATCATTCAAAGTCTTGCCGACGAAGTATATAGGCAAATGGTACCGACCTTCGTCAAGACTAACTCCGCAACGAGAGCGGATCCCGAGGCCGCGAGATACAGAAATAACTTCTCGCCTGGTATGGGTTTTGCCAAGACCGGGGGTCGGAGAGATACACTTTGAGCTTCGTAAACGCGGCTTGGCATTAAGGGGTCCATGAGAACTTTCCTTTTTTCATGGTTTTAAAAAAAAAAGGTTTGCACTTATCCCTCATTCTGGATATGAATCTGTTGAGAGCTGCGAGACAACCGGTCAATCTTTGGACTTCTTTCACATTGCGAGGTGGTTTCATGTCCATGATGGCTTTGATCTTTGTAGGGTTAACCGATACCTACCGATCGATGATATGGCCAGAACTTTTCGAACCAACCCCGAAACTGCATTTCTTGGGATTCAGGCGCATGTTGTATTTTCTCAAGATGTCAAAGGTCCGGGCGAGGTGGCACAAATGGTCCTCCTCCTTCTCACTTTTCACCATAATGTCGTCGATGTATACCTCCATGGTCTTTCTAATCTCTTCGGTGAAAATTCGATTTACCAAACACTGGTAGGTTGCCCCTGCGTTCTTCAGACCAAATGGCATCCTCTTCCAACAATACACGTTTTTCTCTGTCAGAAAAGAGGTGTGTTGCTGGTCATTTTTGTCCATGGCGATCTGGTGATACCCGGTGAATGCATCCATGAACGTCATCATATCGTGCCCAGCGGTGCTATCTACGAGGTGATCGATGTGCGGCATTGAAAAGTAATCCTTCGGGTCTCATTGAGGTCGGTGAAGTCGATGCATAGTCGCCAATAGTTGTTTGCTTTTTTTACTAGCACTGGATTGGCCACCCACCGCGGCTGATCTTCTTGCTCGATCAACTTGTTATCTAGTAGTTTCTTTACTTCCTCGGCCAGAGCTGCGTATTTTTCCGGACCGAACTTCCTTTTTTTCTGGGACATTGGCCTCTTCGTCGGATCGATGTTCAGTTTGTTGCATGCGACCTCGGGGTCGATGCCGACCATGTCCTCATGTGACCATGCGAATACTTCTAGATTCTGCTTGAGGAAATCTATCAGTTGTTCTCGTAGGTCGCTGGGAATTCGTGTTCCGATGGTAACACTTAGTTCTGGCCAATCAAGGTCGACTGGGATTGTTTCGAGCTCTTCGATCGGTGTTGCTCGTTGATCATTCCTCCCCGTTCTAGGATCGAGGTTGAATTCTCACTGTTTGGAGTTGACTTCCATTGGTTCGAAACCTAGGCAAGGTTCCAAATCTGGTAAATCTCGTGAAGGCTTCTCTCTAGCTGTGATGTCAACTTCCATAGGTGTTATATTTGTTTCTACTACACTATCTATCTTCATTTCATTACTTTCTTTCTCTTTCCGAGGTGGAATTCGGCTCGTACGACTTTGCCCCACCTCGGATTTTCTACCAAAATAAAAAGCAGAATTTAAATAGACACAAGTGTAAGTTAAACATTTTCTTGCAGCAATCTGGTCACCCTTGATGGTGCCAATCTTCCCGTCAGGTCCGGGAAACTTAATACAATAAAAGTAGGATGAGGAGGCAGCAGCCCCGAACTCATGTTCGAAAGGCCTGCAAAAGAAAGCATTGAAATTTGATGGAGCATCGATGATTACAAAGTCCAACTGCCTCGTTGCCTTCACGTCAATGTCCAAGGTTGATGTGATCTCGACAGATAGGCGGATCATCCCATAGGCCTCAACAGGCTGGTTCCCGAAACCTCGAATTCCGACCTCACAAGGCTCGACGTAGGAGTGGAAATCGCCGAGCAGGTCCAGAGTCTTTTTGAAAAGGATGTTGTAGAAAGCCCCAGTATTGATCATGACGCGATGAACTAGAGCCCCCATTATTCTGGTCGAGATCACAAATGGGTCCCAGTTTGAAAACACCACCCCATCTTTGTCCTCCTCGGTGAAAGTGAGCTGCTTCTGACTTGGGGCGATGGTGTTGATTTGAAGGCAACTCAGCACAACATTGTCGAGAGCTCGCATCTCGGCCTTCTGGCGTCGGTTAGATAGGGAGGTCGCTGGGAGGAATCCCCCAAGGGCCCCCCGGTAGGGCAAATCATATGGATGACCCTGTTCTCCGCTCCAGCTGGGATCTGCGGATCTTGCTTTCCTTGGTCGGGCTGATTTCCTGGCGGTGGCGCTGGTCGCTGATTTTGCTGCTGCCTTAGCTTAACAAACCTTTCCAACTTCCCTTCCTCGTACAATCTCCAAAGCTCCATTTGCAGGTCACGACAATGCTCAGTGTTATGCCCAATGGAGTTGTGGTAGTCACAAAATTTCTTCGGGTTGAGGTATCCTGGTACATTTCCCGGGGGGGAATCTATTTGTCCGCCTACGATCGCTTTGATAGATCGAGTTGCATTCATGGTCAGTTTTTTTCAGAGTTTTACCTCGGAGGGTTATCAACTGGCTTGAAAGTCCCCGGAGGTCGATAGTGCGTGGATACGGGCCTCCTGTACTATTTCTCGGGTTTTGGATCAGGCTTCTTGACTTCGATCTTCACCTCGCTTGGCCGCCGCCGCCCAATCTTGATGCGATATCTCGACATTGGTGATCATAACCCTACCCCGAAGATCGAAATCGGGCAGAACTCGATGGATAATCCTTGTTCATCATTTTCCAGAGTTTCGTTCCCTTCTTCAATCCATGCACTATTCCCAATACCTTGGCTTCATCGCCCAGCTACTCGCCTTCCATAATGAGCTGGTCTATTCGATCAATATATGCCCGGTCCGACTCCACCTCGAACTGATAGATGTTCGCCAAATGCTGCTTTGTTCCCTTGTGCGGGGTCGTGGCCCGAAGTGGAGTGAGGAACAATTGAGCCATCTGGTGGAAAGGCTCTATGGACGTCGGGGGTAAGGAGTTGAACCATCGGTAAGCTTGGTCGCCTAGAGTGAGCAGGAAAATGAGGCATTGAGTGGCATCAGTCGCGCCCATTGAGTTCATGTAGGACGTGTATTTGCTCACGTGATTTATCGGGTCGGTGCTGCCGTTGTAATGGGTGATGGAGTTGACATTGATCTTGATTTGTCTGAGAGCGAGCATGGTATGGGTGATAATGGTGAAATGAGTATTTTTGTGGTGAGAGGCACTCCTCCTTTGCTCGCCAGCTGCTCTTGGAGGTCCTTGATGTTCTGAAGGATGGCGGCCATCTGCAGAGAGTCGTTCTGTCCGGTGACCCGCCAGATGATAGCGGAGGTGGAGAATTTCTTTCCGCCGCTTGGGGGTGATGAGGTTCGGATGGCGCCCGCAAAGGTGAAGGGGTTCTTTCACCGTGAGGTGAAGGACTTCGTTCGAGCCGATCTTTCGTCGATACTTCGTTGTCAGGTCCGCCTTTGGGCTACCGATCCGAACCACGAACTTTTGAGTTCGACATAGTTAAGCCGCCGGCACCGGCCGATCTGCCGGGTCCGGGCCTTGGTCGGGCCGCTTATTGAAGCCTTCTGAGAATAGACGTTAGTGAATGGGATTAGGCCCCTCGTTCGAATTACACCGATAGACTGGAGTACATTGCGTCCCTCAAGAGTTGGCTTCCTCACTTCCCACGCGGCGAGGTCCCTCCTGGCGAGGTTCTTCTTGGCGAGGCCCTTCGTAGTTGGCTCTATCCTTGTAAGACTCGCCGCGCCCTTGGCCTTTTGCCTTACTTTGGGCCTTCGGGTTTCAGTTGTGGCGTAGGTATTTGTGCAGGGATCAAGACTGCTTTCGGTGTAACTCTGCGATGACTTCACCGATTTCTTTCGGAGTGCTATGGCTTCATTGATTTCTTTCGGAGTACGTACGGATTTGCACGGATCTATTCGGGATGAATATTTAAATACAAATTTAATTCTAACAATTATTACTAGCATGAATTAATCCTATATTAATTCAAATAATAATTCAACAACAAATCATGCATATAAACAGTTCACGTAAATCCTACACATGCGGAATTACTACGAGTTTACGTGAACATACCTCTTGGAATGGCAATGGACTCGTCGATGAAAACACACCAAAAAGTCTTCCCAAGTATTCCCTTAGTCCTTGCTCGACAATCCGGTGGAAGGATGCTCGCGAACAATTAACAAAAGGAAAAATAAAAAATTATTGCACCACCTTTGTGGATTTACTAATTTTTCCAGCACATGGAATTGTACACTCACAATTGACGTTTTTCGAAAATACACAATCTATCGACGTTTCAAAATATTTGATATTTTATCGACGCTGATATTTTTTCAAAAAACTAATTTTCGTGTTATCTGGGGATGAACCATTCATCCCCTATTTATAATAGAGAGGGGGACGAAAATTTGGGCTCAAAATAGGGTTAGGAAATATATTTTCTTGATCTCCAAGAAATCTTGAATATATCCCATATATTCTTCTTTCCATGTGTATTTTTTCACAAAAATCTCACACCCTTATTTAACCCATTTTTTCGAAATTAATAGGAGGCTTTTCAAGATTGGATATTTCTTGAATTTATGAGATATTCTTGTATTCCAAGAATACATATCTTTTTCCATAAAATCTTTTTAAGAAAATCAAGAAAATCCTTCTTCCTATTATTACTCTATATATTTCGAAAATCACAATTAAAGAAACCAAGTGGGAGATTTCTTGAATTTATGGGATAATCTTGTATTCCAAGAATACTTATCTCCTTTCCATAAAATCTTTTCAAGAAAATTATTTCTCCTTTTTTTCTTTATTAATTTTAAAAATTTAAGGAAAATAATGCAACAATAATTTATTTTATTTTTAAACACCTTTTTTCGGTTATTGGATTTATGTTGGGCTACTTGAGTGGCCTTTAGGAGAATTAAGATTGGACCTTCCAATGGATCTTGAATTATCAATATTGAGCCACAATATTATTCAAGCCCATAAATATTAATTAATCCCACTACATAATTAATATCAGACTATCCATCTTAACCCATATTACGCTTAATATGGCTCCCTGTTATTATTTTCGTGTTTAAGATTATCTAGCCCATTAATTAATTCAAGCCATTTGAAATAGCTTTTCATTAATTAATATCTTTTGTCCTTGGTTGAGAACGGTTCAACATTATTACCCATACCACGAAACTAGTTCCACTTGCAAGATTTGGTATGATAAATCTTATGAACCTCCCAGGGGCAAATCGTACAAAGCGTATTTGCACACAATTCTCCGATTAAATCTTAGTAATCGCGTGTGACCAATAATATTGCCCAAGATATAAAGTATTGAATCTCGTTGATTCTCTACCCGTGATAAGTCAAAGCAATAGTTACCAACCACACGTGATCCTATTTAAGGGGACGAAGATTAAGAAATAACGAACCATCGAGGTCTAATTCTTCCTTGTTCGGGGTTCTAAAGAATTTGTCCTCCTCAGTAGGTCCTATTTAGTGAATCATCATGCACTAGTGTAATCTCTTGGTCAAGACAAGCCAATCTCGAGCCTTACACTTCAACCTTTCACGATGGATTGTTCATTTCCATCTAGGTGAATGAATGGTGTACTTTTTGGTTACAATGAACTGTTAATTTAATCTTCCGTGATCGGTATCACTAAATTAACTACAATGTAACACGTCTTATTTATTGAGCAGTTATGCAAAGAAATATATGTAACATTTGATGATATTTAAAGCATTAGTGATAAACAATTTATTCAAATAAATATGTAGAAATTTAGGTTTTGATTATACAAAGTAAAAACATACTTTCCAAAGATAATAATCAACAGGTCCCCTGACTTTGATTTGCTACGGTAAAGACCCATTTAGCCCTGCTTTCATGGGAGCGACATGAAACTGAAAAAGGCTTTCCTCTTGGTGATGAGAGTTGCTTGAGACATGGTTGAGTGATTTTTGAGATATTTGGGTATATGAGATGAGTTTGTACCGAAGATTCGTGAGGAATACTCAATGAGAAAATACTAAGAACTTAGCTCGATATTTCTTAAAGAGTACCCTCCTTCTAATACCAATTGTTGTGTACTAAAATATGAGGATTATGGATTAAGATGTGGCTTGATGATCTTAGTGACACAAACAATAAATGTGTAAAATGGATTGTATTTATGTTATATGATTGCTTGAGAGAGTAAGAGTTTGAGCAATAGATTTGCAAGAGGTTTGATAAGGTATTGATTTCTCTTTCTTTCTTGGTCATAAATGACCCCTATTTATAAGGTTTGGGAGAGTGGAGCTCACTCTCCCGATTTATAAAGACAAGTAGCCAAAAAATAGCTCGCAAAACATTAAATGATACATGATTGATGTGACCTGTGCCTGAGGTCATTTGGGAGGTCGCTCGAGGGATTAAGAGCTCATGCTCCTCCTTTGGGATGTCGCCCCGAGGCAAACCGGATTTTGCAGGATTAGCCGCCTATCTAATCATACTACTCATCATCATTACCGCCCCATCGACACATCTCCGATTGAGGCCATTCTTAGGTAAGGTCCCCTCGAATCGCCACCGCCACGAGTCCCATCCCCATTAATGTTCCAGATTTGTGTCAGCCATGACCATGGAGTGCAAGATCTGTGTCACCCACTGGGGTGCTTGACATGCCTTCGTTTCCATCCTTTCCCCGAGGTGTTATACTTGTGCAAAATGTGGTCTAGTCCTCCTCTGTTTCTTTCCAGGTCGGGCCCGACCTCGCGCAATATGCCCACAACAGACCGGAAGGTACAACAGGTACAATGCCCACTAGGAGCTCACTTGTACATAAGGAGTTTAATGTTGCAGTGTGGTACTAAGTCAGGAAAACCCTTCAAATGTGGCTAAGTCAATGGCTTGAGCTATAAAACGACAACATTGGTCACATGATTTGGGGAAAGATCAGAGAACTACGGCAAGGGACTCAGGGACTTGCCAGGTGTCGCGCTACTAGCTAAGGCGAGCTCTCAAGAGCTCTGAGGAGATGTTGGAAACTAATGTAAAATGAAGTACCGGGCATTAAATGGAAGGTTGACCATTTGATGTCCAGACAAGAATGACGGAGAGTGAAATGCACTCTCCCACGTAGTATAAATATGGGCACTTAAGACCCAAAAAAGGTCCAAAAAATATCAATACAAGAGGCAACATTTGTCCTAGTCTGCGTGCACTTTATTTATTGCTTTCATGCTTTCAGTCTTTAAATCTTTCAGAGTTCAATCATTTGAATTCTCATTGTTTGATTAGTTAGTTACCACAAAGCCATATTCCACACAATTAATCCAATTTTACCAGATATCAACAATTGGCGCTAGAAGGAGTGTGCTCTTTAAGAATTTAAACTAAGTTTTTTAGTATTCTCATTGGAGTATCCTCAAGAATTTTCCATTTTTCATCTTTAAATCTTCAAGAAAAGTCTTGATGAATACTCATTGTTCATCAAAAATACCTAAAAATCTTCAAATCTTCACCCTTATCTTCAAATCTTCAAGTTTACAGGCTTGAATCTTCAAACCTTCAAACACTTTCCCAGAAACTCATACAAAAAAATGTCTCAAGCCAATTTCTTATCAAAAGGCAAAACCAAATCTGGGGAAGCCAAGTCCGGAATCCAGAAATCCAGTGGTTGGGGCGCTAGCGGTCAATTTGCCGGCAATTCAGGTGTCATAGAGCCCGCACTTGGCATTCACTTGAAGCTAGAAGAAATCAACACTCCCCAAGAAATTTTGGAAGCCATGGCAATCTTACGCCGAAAGAGAGCCGAGTTGGGTGGAGATCATAGTGACCTACGCCAGAACTTGGATGAAAAGTTTGACAAGAAGAAAAAGCGAAAAAGAGGGCGAAGGTCCATACCAAGCGTAAAAACAAGGAGAGTCACAAAGCAAGTTTTGTGGCGCATCCAGGTCACTCACAAAGACAGGGAGGATCAGCTCAAGATCGTCTAGAGATGAGCCCATCACCTCACTATTATCAACGAGGTGGTGCGGTAAGAAGTCCATCACCTCGCCATCATCAGCGAGGTGGTGCGGAAAGAAGCCCATCACCTCGCCATCAACAACGAGGTGGTGTGGAGAGAAGCTCATCACCTCACCATCATCAGCGAGCTGGTGCAGATAGAAGCCTCTCACCTCGTCATCATCAAAGAGGTGGTGCAGAAAGAAACCAATCATCTCGCCATCATCAGCGAGGTGGTGTGGAGAGAAGCCCATCACCTCTCCATCATCAAAGAGGTGGTCCGGAAAGAAGCCCATCACCTCGCCATCAACAATGAGGTGGTGTGGAGAGAAGCTCATCACCTCACCATCATCAGCGAGCTGGTGCAAATAGAAGCCTCTCACCTCATCATCATCAAAGAGGTGGTGCAGAAAGAAGCTCATCATCTCGCCATCATCAGCGAGGTGGTGTGGAGAGAAGCCCATCACCTCGCCATCATCAAAGAGGTGGTGCGGAAAGAAGCCCATCACCTCGCCATCAACAACGAGGTGGTGTGGAGAGAAGTTCATTACCTTACCATCAGCAGCGAGCTGGTACAGAAAGAAGTCCCTCACCTCACCACCAACAGCGAGGCGGAGCCAACCAAATTGACCCCGAACAACTGGCAGCAATAGTTCAAACCCTCAAGGATCTGCAAGATCAAATCGCCGCCATAGGTGGAAGCCCAAACCCCACCAGGGTTCCAATGTCACCTTTATCTGCAATGGTGATGCGGGCCCCCATCCAACTAAAAATCACGGCGATCTCGATCACTCAATACCTTGGTGATACAGACCCCATACATCACGTCAGCAAGTTCACAACATACATGAATTCAATGGGGGCAAACGATGCAACTCAGTGTCTATTGTTTCCTCTCACGTTGGGCGACCAGGCCTACAGATGGTACAACACTCTACCATCATCCTCGGTGAAATCTTTTTGCCAAATGGCGCAATTCTTCCTCGACCACTTCGCCACTATGAGTTCAAAGGTGGGGACCAAGCAGAGGTTGACCAATATCTGACAGTTCAAAGATGAGACCGACCGCGCATATATCGAAAGGGTTGATAAACTGATCATGGACGGGGAGCCACTCGAAGACGAAGCTAAAGTTATGGGAGTTGTCGGAGGACTCCGGATGAACACGATGTTGGGATTATACTGGAAAGTATGCTTTTACTTTGTATAATCAAACTGAATTTCGATCTTATTTACTGAAATAAATTATTTATCATCGATGTTTTTAAATATCATCGAATGTTACATATATTTCTTTGATAACTGTTCAATAAATAAGACGTGTTACATTGTAGTTAATTTAGTGATACGAGATCACGAGAAGATTAAATTACTTGATCCCTTGTAACTAAAAAGTACACCATTCACGACCTAGATGGAAATGAACAATCCATCGTGAAAGGTTGAAGTGTAAGGCTCATATTGGCTTGTCTTGACCAAGAGATTACACTAGTGCATGTTTAGTGCACTGAAGAGGACCTACAGGAGGACAAATTCTTCAGAACTGAACTAGGAAGAATTAGACCTCAGTGGTTCGTTATTTCTTAATCTTCGTCCCTTAAATAGGATCGCGTGTGGTTAGTAACTATTGCTTTGACTTATTACGGTTAGAGAATCAACGAGATTCAATACTTTATATCTTGGGCAATATTATTGGTCACGTCGTTTTGCTAAGATTTAATACGGAGAATCGTGTGCAAGTACGCTTGTTCGATTTGGGAGGTTCTTAAGTTTTATCATATCAAATCTTGCAAGTGGAACCAGTTTTCGGTATGGATAATAATGTTGAATCGTTCATTTACCAAGGATAAAAGATATTAATTAATGGAAATCTATTTCAGTGGCTTGAATTAATTAATGGGCTAGATAATCTTAAACACGGAAATAATAAGCAGGAGCCATATTAAGCGTAATATGGGTTAAGATGGATAGTGCAATATTAATTATGTAGTGGGGTTAATTAATATTTATGGGCTTGAATAATATTGTGGCTCAATATTGATAATTCAAGATCCATTGGAAGGTCCAATCTTAATTCTCCTAAAGGCCCCTCAAGTAGCCCAACATAAAGTCCAATAACTGAAAAAGGTGTTTAAAAATAAAATAAAATTTTGTTGCATTATTTTCCTTAAATTTCGAAATTATTAAAGAAAAAGAGGGAGAAGAATTTTCTTGAAAATATTTTATGGAAATGAGATAAGTATTCTTGGAATACAAGATTATCCCATAAATTCAAGAAATCTCCCACTTGGTTTCTTTAATTGTGATTTTCGAAATATATAGAGTAATAATAGGAAGAAGGATTTTCTTGATTTTCTTGAAAAGATTTTATGGAAAAAGATATGTATTATTGGAATACAAGAATATCTCATAAATTCAAGAAAGATCCAATCTTGAAAAGCCTCCTATTAATTTCGAAAAAATGGGTTAAATAAGGGTGTGAGATTTTTGTGGAAAAATAAACATGGAAAGAAGAATATATGGGATATATTCAAGATTTCTTGGAGATCAAGAAAAGATCTTTCCTAACCCTATTTTGAGCCCTAATTTTCGCCCACCTCTCTATTATAAATAGGGGATGAATGTTTCATCCCCAGTGAACACTTCGAAAAAATATCAACGTCGATAAAATATCAAATATTTTGAAACGTCGACAGATTGTGTATTTTCGAAAAACGTCAATTGTGAGTGTACAATTCCATGTGCTGGAAAAATTAGTAAATCCACAAAGGTGATGCAACAAATTTTATTTTCCCATTTGTTAATTGTTCGCGAGTTTCCTTCCACCGGATTGACGAGCAAGGACTAGGGAATACTTGGGAAGGCTTTTTGGTGTGTTTTAATCGACGAGACAATTGCCACTGAAGAGGTTAGTTCACGTAAACCTAAGTATTAATTCGCGTCGTAGGATTTATGTGAATTGTTTATATGCATGATTTGTTGTTGAATTATTATTTGAATTAATATAGGATTAATTCATGCTAGTAATAATTGTCGAAATTAAATTTGTATTTAAATATTCATCCCGAATAGATCAGGGCAATTAATTCCCCAACAATCGGTATCGAGCCTCGGCCGCTCGATTTTTAAATTATAATTTAATTGTTTTTCATTAAATTTGAAATTGGATAGTAGAATTGCTAGATCTTTTTTGCGGTATCCAATTGTCATGGAATTTAATGTGTTTATTTATACATGCATATAAATTGTGGGTTTTTAATTCGATTCGCTCAATTCGCTTTTGCGTGGAGAAAGTACCCCACGAAGCAGATTAGAATTTATTTGACGGATCAACGTAATAGATCATTTAGATTCAGTTTATTTATTTTTGTAAATAAATTATAACCTGACGAAAACCCGAGGCGTGAGACGGCGAATTAAAAGACGGAATCGAACCGGGCGAGGGCATTGCGGTCGCTTAAACGCGTTAAGGAGGCACGCGAGCGACGGACGCGGACGGGCTAAGACGGGCGCGCATGGCGAGTACTGCGGCCGAGCGACGCGGATCGCCCTGTGCGACAAGCGGCGACGCGGGCGGCGACGCCGCTGAGGGCGCTACGGCGACGCAGTGACGCGCGGTGGCGCGACGGAGATGAAGTGCTCGTGCCAAAGCGGACGACATGGGGCGGGCCATGAAATACCACAGGCGCATGGCATGTCATGACGACCCGCCGAGATCCGCCGAGAGCCGCTGAAGCGGACGGGACGGGGCGATGGCGCGGCGGCGTCTTTGCCAAGCCGCGTGACGTACGCCACTCGACACGCCCGGGGGAGTCTAGGGCGGGAACTCGACCATGAAATGGTCGATGATGTGGCTTGACAAGGCATTTTTTTAAGACGGTCAAGTGGGAGCTTTTTCGAGACGAACGATGAAGGCTATGAAGACGATTTCTCAAGTTCAAGACATGACAAAAATTAACCATGACAATTGGATATATGTGACCAATATGTTTAATTTTTTGTCTTGATTTTATGCATTATATTATGCTTATTTAAATTGTGTTTGAATTTGCGATGCATGAGAAAATGTTTTGAAAAATCTCACTTTCGAAAAAATTACTAAGTATCTTAAACAATTAATTGACAATTTTATTAGGATAATAAAATTGAATTAATTTTGACCTCCATGATTTATTTATTTGTGAATTCTTTTGGAGAAATTTCCCACGGACTGATCAAAAAGATAGCTTTTCACATGAAAAAATTCCAAATGGATGATTGTGGATTATTCTTAGTGGCGATTTATGACCCTCCCCTACGAGGCTCGATCAAAGCAAAATAATAATTTCAGATTTAATCATGGTTATTACTTAGGTATAAAATTGATATGCATATACTTTCAAGTCCCCGTCAATTTTATATTGGTCAAGTGGGAGCCAACTATTAATCTGGATATTAAAGGTTTATAACTGTTCTTGTTTGTAACCTGCTTGAATGTGTTTAAATAATGACCCACCCCACGTGGCTTATTTAAACTATTTTGAGATGTTGGTTGATGCATGTTCATATTTTTTGAGATTTTAATATGAAACATGTGATCGAACCTTGTGATATATTTGTGCTTATGCATATTATTATTTATTTGATTCAAAGATGTCGTAACCTTTTAATCCATCGCTATTATACTTAAAGTCAATAGAATAAGTATGGAAACTATATTGATTGGAAACGAAAAATTATAATTGTCCTAACTGCACAAAAGCACAAGTGGATTCTTGACACACCAAAATCGGATGAGCCAACCGACGAGTCAAAAACGGGACTCGTCGGATCACTGGAGAGATGTCGTTCTTTAAAATGGTAGAGGGTAAACCCGTAAAGGATTAACATCCTCAAAATTGATGGCCCTTCCGAACAAACTTGAGGTTCTCGAGCGCATTATAATCTGGAGACTCGGATGAATTTGGTACTTCACCGCCCAAAAAGTTTCGAGCATTTTGGCCTCGCTAGTGATTTGTTGCAAGCTTTGGTCTCGGCAGAGATGTTGATGGGGCACCAAACTCAAGCTTTGAGCGACAAGTGGTCCATCTTCATCTTCTAGGCAAGGGTAGGCAAGAAGAAGAAGAGAACCAAAATTCATAAGCAATAAAACTTTTAATGTTGCCAAGGGCAATGGTAAGATGAGGAATGCTTGTGGTGTCAAGGAAAATCCAAAGAGAGGAAGTGCTTCCAACAATTGGTAAGGACAATGGAGGTTTGTTCATTCCAACCCCAAAAGGGGGAAAGAAAGGTAATTCTCACGCACTAGTTTTTGAAACTTGTTTAGCGGTGTATACTTCTCATTTCGTGGGTAGTTGATCTGGGATCCATCGATCATGTTTGCTTCACGGGTTCAAGGTGACAGAACAACTTAGTGGCAATGAGATCCTCATCACACTGGGCAATGCTACGAGTGGCGGTGAAGCGATGGGAGAAGTGCTTTTTTTTTTTGAAGACGAGTTTTAATTTTAAGAGGCGTTCCTTATGTTCCCGGTTTTAGAAAAGAATTCACTTTTCGGTTTCTAAAATTACATTAATGGATACTTAGTTTCTTCTAATAAGAATGACATCATTTCTAAATGATGAGTGTATCTGTTATGGGACATTGATGGACAATCTCTATACAATTAACTCGTGCACACCACTCACTTAAATGCATCCTATAACACATCAATCTGTTTTGGATAAAATAAAAACGTTCATCGGGGCGTGAGCGAGACACTTCTATGGCATCTAAGATTGGGACATATTAATCCAAAGAGGATCCAAAGGTTGGTGAAAGCGGTTCCTTTGGAGTTTCTCCAAGTTAAACCAATTCCAACCTGCGAATCATGTTTGGAGGGTAAAATGACCAAGAGGGCATTCGGAGCCAAGGGAATAGAGCCAAAGAAGTGTTAGAAATCGTTCACATGAGGCACGTATGTGGTCCAATGTCAACCAAAGCAAGAGGAGGTTATGAGTATTTTGGTCACTTTTATTGATGACTACTCAAGGTGCGGTTATATTTTCCTTATGAAGCATAAACTGAGACCTTTGAGAAATTCAAAGAATTTAAGGCTCAAGCAGAGAATCATAGGGAAAAACGTATCAAGTCTCTACGATCCGATCGTGGAGGCGAAAGTACCTCGCCGATGAGTTTTGAACTACTTGTTCGATGAAGGGATTGCATCCCGACTAATCGCGACCGGAACCCCTCAACAAAACGGGGTTGCAGAGCGAAGAAACTGAACTCTTTTGGAAATTGTTAGATCAATGATGAGTTATGCAGATCTTCCCAAGTCGTTCTGGGGTCATGCCTTGAAAACAACGGCTTACATTCTGAACTTGATGCCATTCAAATCGGTTCCCAAAACTCCCAAAGAATTGTGGACCCAAGAAGCCCGTTTTGAGACAAGTGAGAATTTGGGGGTGTCCGGCCTACGTGTTGGACAAGGAAGCCGGAAAATTAGATCCTCGATCAAAATTAAGGTTGTTTATAGGATACACCGAGGGAACAAAAGGGTGTATGTTCTATGGTCCCGAAGATTAAAAGGTGGTAATAAGCACCCACTTTAGATTTTTGGAAGAAGACTATATGAACAAAAGAAGACCCGTATGAGATTACCTTAAATGAGCTAAGGGGCTAACCTCATCGCTAACCTGCATAAAGATGACATACCAAATGACACACTTACACAAACGGAACCTCGTCGTAGTGGGAGGGTTGTAAGATAGCCCGAGAGATTCATGGGGATAGGAGAGTCCTCAGACTTGATTCCCGGACAAGACGAATCAGATCCATGGACATATGATGAGGCAATCCAAGATAAGGATGCTGTTTCTTGGCAAAAGGCAATGAAAGCAGAAATGGGTTCTATGGATCATAACAGAGTGTGGGAGCTAGTCGGACCACTTAATAGGGTCAAACCCATTGGTTGCAAGTGGGTATACAAGAGAAAAAGGTGTTGGGATGATACTGGAAAGTATGCTTTTACTTTGTATAATCAAAACTGAATTTCGAACTTATTTACTGAAATAAATTGTTTATCACTGATGCTTTAAATATTATCGAATGCTACATATATTTCTTGTGATAACTGTTCAATAATTAAATCACGTGTTACATTGTAGTTAATTTAGTGATACCGGATCACGAAGATTAAATTAATGATCCCTTGTAACTAAAAAAGTACGTCATTCACGACCTAGATGAAAATGAACAACCCATCGTGAAAGGTTGAAGTGTAAGGCTCGAGATTGACTTGTCTTGACCAAGAGATTACACTAGTGCATGGTCGATGCTTTGAATAGGACCTCTAAGGAGGATAAATTCTTGAGGCGAACAAGGAAGAATTAGACATCATTGGTTCGTTATTTCTTAATCTTCGTTCCTTAAATAGGATCACGTGTGATTGGTAACTATTGCTTTGACTTATCATGGGTAGAGAATCAACGAGATTCAATACTTTTTATCTTGGGCAATATTATTGGTCACATGTGATTGCTAAGATTTAATACAGAGAATCGTGTGCAAGTACACTTGTTCTATTTGCCCCCTTGGGAGGTTCATAGGCTTTATCATACCAAATCTTGCAAGTGGAATTAGTTTCCGGTATGGATAATAATGTTGAACCGTTCCTTGACCAAGGACAAAAGATATTAATTAACGGAAAGCTATTTCAGTGGCTTGAATTAATTAATGGGCTAGATAATCTTAAACACGGAAATAATAACAAGAGCCATATTGACTGTAATATGGGTTAAGATGGATAGTGCAATATTAATTATGTAGTGGGATTAATTAATATTTATGGGCTTGAATAATATTGTGGCTCAATATTGTTAATTCAAGGTCCATTGGAAGGTCCAATCTTAATTCTCCTAAAGGCCCCATAAGTAGTCCAACATATAGTCCAATAACTGAAAATGTGTTTAAAATAAAATAAATATTGTTGCTTATTTTTCCTCATTTATTTCAAAATTTATGGATAAAAGGGGAGAAAGATTTTCTTTGAATTTTGTTATGGAATGAAGATATGTATTCTTGGAATACAAGATTATCTCATTAAATTCAAGAAATCTCCCACTTGGTTATCTATATAGTTGTTTCGAAAATTTTGAAATTAAAGGGGAAAGAAAGATTTTCTTGATTTTCTTGAAAAGATATTATGGAAGATATGTATTTCTTGAAATACAAGAATATCTCATAAATTCAAGAAGATCCAAATCTTGGAATCTTTTCCTAAAATTTCGAAAATCGCCATAACTTGGTGAGGTGGAATTTTTTGTGGAATATTATAATTATGGGAAAAAGAATATAAGAGATATATTAAAGATTTCTTGGAGATCAAGAAAAGTTTTTTCCCACATTGTTTTTCTTCCAAAAAAATCGCCCATCACCTAGCTATAAATAGGGGATGACTCTTTCATTCCCAAGTACAATTTCATGTGCTGAAAAAATTAGTAAATCCACAAAGGTGGTGCAACATAATTTATTTTCCTTTTGTTAATTGTTCACAAGTGTCCTACCACCGGATAGTCGAACAAGGATTAAGGGAATACTTGGGAAGTTCTTTTGGTTAGTCTAATCAGCCAGATCACTGCCATCCCAAGTGGTACGTTCACGTAAACTCGTAGAATTCCGCATGCGTAGGATTTACGTGAATTAATTATATGCATGATATGTTGTTGGATTATTATTTGAATTAATATAGGATTAATTCATGCTAGTAATAATTATAAGAAATAAATTTGTATTTAAATATTCACCGAATAGATCGTGCAACTTATTCCCCAACAACGGTATCGAGCCACGGTTTGAGCTCAATTTTAAATTGTAATTTAACCGACATTAAATTTGAAATTGGATAGTAGAATTGCTAGATCTGTTTTGCAGGTATCCAATTGTCATGGAATTTAATGTGTTTA
The DNA here is from genome assembly GCA_037126765.1 of Stenogyne calaminthoides. Taxonomy (NCBI): domain Eukaryota; kingdom Viridiplantae; phylum Streptophyta; class Magnoliopsida; order Lamiales; family Lamiaceae; genus Stenogyne; species Stenogyne calaminthoides. The sequence goes on along the minus strand of JBBCBC010000023.1, from coordinate 29,875,167 downwards.
TTTATGCATGCATATAAATTGTGGTTTTTAATTCGATTCGTTCGGATTTATTTTACTTCGTGAGAAAATTCATGAGTAGATTAGGATTTGTTTGATTTGATCAATGTAATAGACTAGTCTAGATCTAGGTTTATTTATTTTTGTAAATAAATTGTAACTTAGGAAAAACGAGGGACGAGACGAAGAATTAAAGGATAAAATCCAGCTGGGAGTAAACGGCGTGTGTCACATAAACGCGCAAGGCAGGAAACGCGACGCGACGTTCCTTATGCACGCGACGGCGCCAGCGAGGCCTAGGGCGAAGCCCTAAGCGCCTTGGATAAACATACAAAGACGGGCGCTAAGCACGTGTAACCTGCGGTGCATGGGAGCGAAGACCCGGATCTGGGTATGGTATGTGCGGGCAATCTTGAGGTTCAGGCTGGCGGGTTAGGCCGGCGCCTAGGCGGATCTGTGTGATTCTAAGTGCCGCCGCTAGGAGTGCCGGATCTCGCCGAGGCGCTCGCGAGGCACGGCGGGCGACGCCGAAAGCCGTCAAGGCCGAGGCTACCGAGAAATTTGAACTTGGCAAGTGGCCGGATATGGCGTGCATCTCATTGCGAGCTACTTGGCGTGGCGTTGAGAGACAGTATTTTTTCGAGACGATCGAGTGGGGAGAAATTCAAGGCGGTGTTTCTTCAAGATCAAGCCAAGAAAAATCAAACCATGACAATTGGATAATTTGTGCCCAATATGTTTATTTTTTTTTTTTGCTTGATTTTATTTGTCTTTATCTTATGCTTTATTTAATTTGTTTAAATGTGTTTGCATGAGGGTTGCCAAATTGAAAAATCTCAACTTCAAAATTACTAAGTATGTTTTAAATAATTAATTTACAATTTTATTAGGATAATAAAATTGAATTAATTTTGACCTCCATGATTTATTTATTTGTGAATTCTTTTGGAGAAATTCCCCATGGGACGGTCAAAAGATAGGTTTCACATGAATGAATTCCAAAGCGGATGATTGTGGGTTAATACTAGTAATAATGCATTTATGACCCTCCCAACGAGGCTCGATCAAAGCGAAATAGTAATCTCAGATTTAATCATAGTTATTACTTAGGTATAAAATTGATATGCATATACTTCCTCAAGTCCCTCATCAATTTTATATTGGTCAAGGGAGCCAACTATTAACTGGATATTAAAGGTTTGTATTTGTTCTTGTTTGTAACTCGGCTTTAAATGTGTTTAAATAATGACCCACCCCACGTGGCTTATTTAAACTGTTTTGAGATGTTGGTTGATACATGTTCATATTTTTTTTGAGATTTTAATATGATGCATGTGATCGAACCTTGTGATATATATGTGCTTATGCATACTATTGTTTATTTCAGTTCATCATGCCGCAAACTTTTAATCCACTATTCAATATACTTAAAGACAATTTGCTCACTGGAGAAAATTTTGTTGATTGGAATCGTAAACTTACTATTGTCCTCACTGCACAAAGCCATAACTGGGTTCTCACCACACCTAAACCAGAAAAGCCAAAAGATGAGTCCACTAAAACGGTTAAGAAAGAGTATCTTTGTATGCAGGGAGCGTTCCAACGAAAAATGGCAAAGTGTATCATCTTGGCTTTATGTCGATGTGTTGCAACACCAACACCGAACGTTGAGACCATTGCAGACATCATGACTAGTCTTAAAGCGATGTTTCAACATCGTAACCGTGTGGCTCGTCGGATCACCATGAGGACTTGCTCTCTATGAAAATGGTGGAGGGAACGCTCAGAAGGAGCACGTTCTCGGATGATGGCTCACCTTAATAAACTTGAGGTACTTGGCACCTAATACGATATCGAGACCCAAATCGATTTCGTGCTCCACTTTCTGCCCGAAAAGTTTTGAGCGATTAAAGCCGAACTACGGATGAATAATTAGAAGTTCTCGATGCTTGATCTGTTTCAAGCTTTAGTCTCGGGAGGCAATATTGGGGCAAAAGAGTCAAGCCTTGGTGGTAAATGGACTCTTTCTTCTTCTAGGCCAAGGGGTGGTAAGAACAAGAAAAGGACAAAGGCCACAAGCAAGTGAACTCAAGTGTTGCTAATGGCAAAGAAGGTGAAGAAGGGTGGAGGTGTGAACAACCCAAATTAAGGGAAGTGCTTCAAAGCTGCGGTGAAAAAAAGGACATTGGAGGTCACTGCTGTTCGGACCAAAAGGAATGGAAAGAAAGGTAATTCACGCACTAGTTGTTGAAACTTGTTTAGCACAGATGCCTCCCATTTATGGGTGGTGGATACGGATCCACCGATCATGTTTGTTTCACTTACAGGGGTTCAAAAGGACCGAAACAACTTAGTGGGAGTGAGATCCTCATCACACCGGGGATGCTTCTGAGAGTGGCGGTGAAGCAAATGGGAGAAGTGCACTGTCTTTTGAAGACGAGTTTTAATTTTTAAGAGATGTTCTTTACGTCCGAATTTTAGAAAGAATTTAATTTCGGTTTCTAAACTTTTTCATGATGGATATTTGATTTACTTTTAATAAAGTTGTTACCATTTCTCTTTTTGATAAATTTATCCTCATCATGGAACGTTGTTTAATAATCTCTATACAATTAACTATGCACACCACTCACTTAAATGCATCCTATAACACATCAAATGTTTCCGAGAAAATAAAAACGTTCATCGACGTGAACAAAACACTTTTTGGCATCTAAGATTGGGTCATATAAATCCAAAAGAGGATCTAAAGGTTGGTAAAAGACGGTTCACCTGGAGTGTCTCCAAGTTGAACCAATTCCAACCTCGCGAATCATGTTTGGAGGGTAAAATGACCAAGAGGGCATTTGGAGCCGAGGGAATAGGGCAAAAAGAAGTGTTAGAGATCGTTCACATAGATGTATGTGGTCCAATGTCAACCAAAGCAAAGAGGAGGTTATGAGTATTTTTATTGATGATTACTCAAGGTATGCGGTTACGTTTTCCTTATGAAGCATAAACCGAGACCTTTGAGAAATTCAAAGAATTTAAGGCTCAGCAGAGAATCATAGGAAAAAACGTATCAAGTCTCTATGATCCGATCGTGGAGGCGAATACCTCGCGATGAGTTTTTGAACTACTTATCGATGAAGGATTGCATCCCAAATCATCGCACTGTGAACCCCTCAATAAAATGGGGTTGCAGAGCGAAAAGAAACGTAACTTTTTGGAAATGGTTAGATCTATGATGAGTTATGCGGATCTTCCCAAGTCGCTTGGGTCATGCCTTGGAAACATCACCACATTCGAACTTGGTGCTATCCAAATCGGTTCCCAAAACTCCCAAAGAATTGTGGACCCAAGAAGCCTAGTATGAGACACATGAGAATTTGGGGGTGTCCCGCCTACGTGGTTGGACAAGGAGCCGGAAAAATTGGATCCTCGATCAAAATTAAGGATGCTTGTAGGATACCCCGAGGGAACAAAAAGGGTGTATGTTCTATGGTCCCGAAGATCAAAAGGTGGTCATAAGCACCCACTTTAGATTTTTGGAAGAAGACTATATGAACGAAAAGAAGACCTGCATGAGATTACCTTAAATGAGCTAAGAGGGCTAACCTCAATGCCAACTGTGACAAGATGACATACCAAACGACACACTTACACAACCGGAGCCTCGTCAGAAGTGGGAGGGTTGTGAAACAGCCCCGAGAGATTCATGGGAATAGGAGAGTCCCCGGACTTGATTCCTGACAAGACTTAATCGGACCACGTGGACATATGACGAGGCAATCCAAGACAAGGATGCAGATTCTTGGCAAATAGCAATGAAAGTTCGAAATGGGTTCTATGTTTCATAACTGGTGTGGGGAGCTAGTCGAACCACTTAATGGGGTCAAACCCATTGGTTGCAGTGGGTGTACAAGAGAAAAAAAAGAGGACCGGACGGGAAGGTGGAAACCTTCAAAGCAAGACTCGTGGCTTAAAGGTTATACTCGAAAGAAGGGATCGATTATGAGGAAACTTTTTTCACCAGTAGCCATGCTTAAGTCCATCAAGATTCTCTTATCGATTGTCACAAGATCTCGACTTTGAAATCTTGCAAATGGATGTCAAGACGACTTTTCCTTAACCGGAAGTCTTGATGAAGAGATCTATATGCAACAACCCCAAGGCTTCATTGAAAAAAGGCCAAGAACACCTAGTTTGTAAGCTCATGAAGTCCATTTACGGACTCAAGCAGACATCCGAGCTTGGAACCAATATTTTGATCATGTTATAAAGTCTTATGGGTTCGATCAAAACGAAGTTCGAAAGTTGTGTGTACAAAAGCATGTCGAATCGCATTGGTATTCTTAGTACTATACGAGGCGACATTCGATCATCGAGAACGATGTGAAGGTGTTGTCGACGAGCGGGCATGGCTTTCAAAACAGTTTGATATGAAGGACTTGGGGAAGCCGGGACACATCCTTGGGATCAAGATCACTTTCGAGATCGCAAGAAAATGATGATAGCTTATCACAAGCTTCATATATAGACATTTGTCTTGAAACGATTCAAAGATGCAAGATTCCAAGAAAGGCTTTTCACCTTTCGGACATGGAATCCATCTATCCAAGAAAATGTGCCCTAAGACGCCAAAGGAGATAGATGACATGAAAGGCATTCCTTTATGCTTCTACATTTTCGGGAAGCTTTTTATGTATGCAATGTCGTACGAGACCGATATCCGCTTGCCGATTGGCATGGTGGCAAGATATCAAAGTAACCTGTGGAAAGAACATTGGATGAGCGATTAAAAACGATACTCAAGTATCCGAAAAGAACTCGGGATAGAATGTTGATTTATCGATCGATAGTCCAATCCCATCTATTTCTACCGGACTCGAATTTCCAATCGAGACATAGACTCGGAAAAATCTACCTCCCGTTAGTGTGTGTTTTGCATGGGGGAGGAGCCGTGACATGGAGAAGCGTCAAGCGAAATCGTCATGATTCTACCATGGAAGTCGAATATGTAGGCTAACATGAGGCAAAATTTGAAAAAAGCGGTTTAGCTCAAGAACTTCCTAGTGGACTTGGATGTGGTTCGAATTTGCTTGAGAATCATTTATTTATTGTGACAATGGAGCGATTTGCAAATTCAAGGAACCACGAGCCCCAAAAGCCAACAAACACATTGAAAGGAAATACCATCTTATACGAGATATTGTTAAGAGAGGAGATATAGATGTGGTAAAGATGGCGTCTGAGGACAACCTAGCGGATCCATTCCAAAAAGTGGTGGCCTCTCGAATACATTCGAGAGACATGTGGAAGGAATGAGTGTCAAGACCGATTTGCCTAATCTGCTTTGAGTATAAGTGGGAGAAATTATTAGGTTCGTGTATGTGACATTAGATGTCACTGCATTACACGAGACATGTTTGTAGTATACTTAAAAGCGGACTTTGAGTATAAGTGGGAGATTGTTAGGATTATCTTTGGAAAGTATGCTTTTACTTTGTATAATCAAAACTCAATTTCGAACTTATTTATTGAAATAAATTGTTTATCATCGATGCTTTTAAATATTATTGAATGTTACATATATTTATCGCATAACTGCTCAATAATTCAGACGTGTTACATTGTAGTTAATTTAGTGATACCGGATCACGTAAGATTAAATTAAAAGTCCTTGTAACAAAAAAAAAAAGTACTCCATTCACTACCTAGATGGAAATGAACAACCCATCGTGAAAGGTTGAAGTGTAAGGCTCAGATTGGCTTGTCTTGACCAAGAGATTACACTAAGGCATGATCGATTAATTGAATAGGATTCTATGGGAGGACAAATTCTTGAGAATCGAACAAGGAAGAATTAGACCTCGGTGGTTCGTTATTTCTTAATATTCGTTTCCTTAAATAGAATCACGTGTGATTGGTAACTATTCTTTGACTTATCATGGGTAGAGAATCAACGAGATTCAATACTTTTTATCTTGGGCAATATTATTGGTCACATGTGATTGCTAAGATTTAATCACGGAGAATCGGTGCAAGCACGCTTTGTTCGATTTGGTTCTTGGGAGGTTCATAAGCTTTATCATACCAAATCTTGCAAGTGGAATTAGTTTAGGTATGGATAATAATGTTGAACCGTTCTTGACCAAGGACAAAATATATTAATTAACGGAAAGCTATTTGGTGGCTTGAATTAATTAATGGGCTGGATAATCTTAAACACGGGAAATAATAACCGGGAGCCATATTGACTGTAATATGGGTTAAGATGGATAGTGCAATATTAATTATGTAGTGGGATTAATTAATATTTATGGGCTTGAATAATATTGTGGCTCAATATTGTTAATTCAAGGTCCATTGGAAGGTCCAATCTTAATTCTCCTAAAGGCCCCCGAGTAGCCCAACATATAGTCCAATAACTGAAAAGGTGTTTAAAATAAAATAAATATTGTTGCTTATTTTTCCTCATTTATTTCAAAATTTATGGATAAAAGGGGAGAAAGATTTTCTTTGAATTTTGTTATGGAATGAAGATATGTATTCTTGGAATACAAGATTATCTCATTAAATTCAAGAAATCTCCCACTTGGTTATCTATATAGATGTTTCAAAAATTTTGAAATTAAAGGGGAAAGAAAGATTTTCTTGATTTTCTTGAAAAGATATTATGGAAGATATGTATTTCTTGAAATACAAGAATATCTCATAAATTCAAGAAGATTCAAATCTTGGAATCTTTTTCTAAAATTTCGAAAATCACCATAACTTGGTGAGGTGGGATTTTTTGTGGAATATTATAATTATGGGAAAAAGAATATAAGAGATATATTCAAGATTTCTTGGAGATCAAGAAAAGTTTTTTCCCACATTGTTTTTTCTACCAAAAAAATCGCCCATCACCTAAAGCTATAAATAGGGATGACTTTTCATTTCCCAAGTACAATTCCATGTGCTGGAAAAATTAGTAAATCCACAAAGGTGGTGCAACATAATTTATTTTCCTTTTGTTAATTGTTCACAAATGTCCTACCACCGGATAGTCGAACAAGGATTAAGGGAATACTTGAGAAGTTCTTTTGGTTAGTCTAATCACCCGGATCATCGTCTATCCAAAGAGGTGACGTTCACGTAAACTCAGAGAATTCGCATCGCGTAGGATTTACGTGAATTAATTATATGCATGATATGTTGTTGGATTATTATTTGAATTAATATATGATTAATTCATGCTAGTAATAATTATAAGAATTAAATTTGTATTTAAATATTCACCTTAATAGAGATCGTAACTTATTCCCCAACAAAAAGGGACCGGATGGAAGGTGGAAAACCTTCAAGGCAAGGCTTGTGGCGAAAAGGTTATACTCGAGAAAGAAGGATCGACTATGAGGAAACCTTTTCACCAGAAGCAATGCTCAAGTCCATCCGGATTCTCTTTGTCGATTCTTTCAGCAAGATCTCGATTTTGAAATATGGCAAATGGATGTCAAGACGGCTTTTTCCTTAATGGAAGTCTTGATGAAGAAATCTATATGCAACAAGCCCAAGGCTTCATTGAAAAGGGCCAAGAACACCTAGTTTGTAAGCTCATGAAGTCCATTTACGGACTCAAACAAGCATCTAGAGCTTGGAACCAATGTTTTGATCATGTTATAAAGTCTTATGGGTTTGATCAAAAATGAGTTCAAAGTTATGTGTACAAAAAGCGTGTCGGAGCGCATTAGTATTCTTAGTACTATACGAGAGCGACATTACGCTCATTGGGAACGATGTAAAGGTGTTATTAGACGTAAGGACATGGCTTTCAAAACAGTTTGATATGAAGGACTTAGGGGAAGCCGGGCACATCATTGGGATCAAGATCACTTTCGACATATCAAGAAAAGGATGATAGAACTTATCGCAAGCTTCATACATAGACACCGTCTTGAAACGATTGAAAGATGCAGATTCCAAGAAAGGCTTCAGACCTTTCGGGCATGGAATCCATCTATCGAGGAAATGTGCCCTAAGACACAAAAAAAAAGGAGATAGATGACATGAAAGACATTCCTATGCTTCTATTTGTCGAAAAGCTTTTACGTATGCAATCTTTAGATGAGACCAGGATATCCGCTTTCTTTGTTGGCATGGTGGCAAGATATCAAAGTAACCGGGGAAAAAGAACATCGATGGCGATTAAAAAACATTCCAAGTATCTCAAAAGAACTCAAGATAGAATGTTGGTTTATCGATCCGATAGTCTAATCCCCATCGCTACACGGACTCGGATTTCCAATCAGACATAAGATTCCAGAAACTATCTGCCTCAGTTAGTCTGCTTTAATTTGGGAAGTGTAGCCATGAAATGGACGAGTGTGAAGCGAAATGCATCATCGACTCAACCATGGAAGATGCGTACGAGCTGCTTGTGAAAGCGATGAAGGAACGGTTTGCTCAGACCTTCTTAGTGGACTTGGATGGAATTCGAATTTGTCTAGCAATATTTGCTAGGGGCGATTTGCAAATTCAAGGAACCAAGAGTCCATGAGTCAAACAAGCACACTGAAGGAAAGAAATCCTGAGCGAGAAATCGTTAAGAGAGGAGATGAAGAGGTGGCTAAGATCGCATTGGAGGATAACCTAGTTAATCCTTTCACAAAGTGTCTGCCTCTGGAAACATTCAAGAGACATGTGGGAGGAATGGTTATCAAGTGCGTAGCCAATTTGCTTTGAGTATAAGTGAGAGACATTATTAGGTTCGTGTAGGTGACATTATATGTCACGTATTAGGAACTACACGAGACATCTTTGTAGTATACTTAAAAGCGATTTTGAGTATACGTGGGAGATTGTTGGGATTATCTTTGGAAAATATGCTTTTACTTTGTATAATCAAACCAAATTTCGGTCTTATTCTTTGAAATAAATTGTTTATCATCGATGTTTTAAATATCATCGAATGTTACATATATTTCTTTGCATAATCTGTTCAATAAATAAGACGTGTTACATTGTAGTTAATTTAGTGATACCATATCACGAAGATTAAATTAATAAATTCTTTTGTAACCAAAAAGTACACCATTCACGACCTAGATGGAAATGAACAATCCATCGTGAAAGGTTGAAGTGTAAGGCTCGGGATTGGCTTGTCTTGACCAAGAGATTACACTAGTGCATGTTTAGTGCAATCAAGAGGACCTCTGAGGAGGACAAATTCTTTGAATCGAACTAGGAAGAATTAGAACTCGGTGGTTCGTTATTTCTTAATCTTCGCCCCTTAAATAGGATCGTGTGGTTAGTGAACTATTGCTTTTGACTTATTATGGGTAGAGAATCAACGAGATTCAATACTTTATATCTTGGGCAATATTATTGGTCACATGCGATTGCTAAGATTTAATACGGAGAATCGTGTGCAAGTACGCTTGTTCGATTTGCCCCCTTGGGAGGTTCTAAAGTTTTATCATACCAAATCTTACAAGTGGAACCAGTTTCCGGTATGGATAATAATGTTGAACCGCTCATTTACCAAGGATAAAAGATATTAATTAATGGAAAGCTATTTAAGTGGCTTGAATTAATTAATGAGCTAGATAATCTTAAACACTGGAAATAATAACCGGGAGCCATATTAACTGTAATATGTGTTAAGATGGATAATGCAATATTAATTATGTAGTGGGATTAATTAATATTTATGGGCTTGAATAATATTGTGGCTCAATATTGATAATTCAATATCCATTGGAAGGGCCAATCTTAATTCTCCTAAAGGCCCCTCAAGTAGCCCAACATAAAGTTCAATAACTGAAAAATGTGTTTAAAAATAAAATAAAATTTTGTTGTATTATTTTCCTTAAATTTCAAAATTATTAAAGAAAAAGAGGGAGAAGAATTTTCTTGAAAAGATTTTATGGAAAGGAGATAAGTATTCTTGGAATACAAGATTATCCCATAAATTCAAGAAATCTCCCACTTGGTTTCTTTAATTGTGATTTTCGAAATATATAGAGTAATAATAGGAAGAAGGATTTTCTTGAAAAGATTTTATGGAAAAAGATATGTATTCTTGGAATACAAGAATATCTCATAAATTCAAGAAAAATCCAATCTTGAAAAGCCTCCTATTAATTTCGAAAAAATGGGTTAAATAAGGGTGTGAGATTTTTGTGGAAAAATACACATGGAAAGAAGAATATATGGGATATATTCAAGATTTCTTGGAGATCAAGAAAAGATCTTTCCTAACCCTATTTTGAGCCCTAATTTTCGTCCACCTCTCTATTATAAATAGGGGATGAATGTTTCATCCCCAGTGAACACGAAAATTGGTTTTTCGGAAAAATATCAGCGTCGATAAAATATCAAATATTTTGAAACGTCGACAGATTGTGTATTTTCGAAAAATGTCAATTGTGAGTGTACAATTCCATGTGCTGGAAAAATTAGTAAATCCACAAAGGTGGTGCAACAAATTTTATTTTCCCTTTTGTTAATTGTTCGCGAGTTTCCTTCCACTGGATTGACGAGCAAGGACTAGGGAATACTTGGGAAGGCTTTTTGGTGTGTTTTAATCGACGAGACCATTGTCACTCCAAGAGGTTAGTTCACGTAAACCCGTAGCAATTCCGCATGCGTAGGATTTATGTGAACTGTTTATATGCATGATTTGTTATTGAATTATTATTTGAATTAATATAGGATTAATTCATGCTAGTAATAATTGTCAGAATTAAATTTGTATTTAAATATTCATCCCAAATAGATCCGGGCAATTAATTCCCCAACACACGAAGCTTTGGAAGGCGATGAATATAAACTATCTAACATCCTACGCCGATTTCAGGCACAGAGCTGGCAACCTGATCAGTAGTACCGAGCTGCTCGCTCAGCGAATGGAGGAGCAGGGGACCAACGACGCTAAGAAGCCAGCTGCCAAATTGGAAAAACTGTATCTCGATAGTTGATTATGTGACCCGGGGCAACGTGTCCTAGGCGAGTCCCATCTCAACACCTTGGAATGAAGTTTATTTGAAATCATATTATCGGTAATTTATTAGTCTAAATTTTGTAAGAGAAGCTCGCTTCAAATTTGGAAATAGAAGTTGTCTTTCATCAAGTCTAAGTTCGTCTCATTTTGTCATGCACTTAGATTTTAGTGATCAGAATTTGGGGGCAGTTCTAATGACCTCTAACGAGATCAGTTATTATAGTATGTTCTAACACAAAAATGCTAAGGCATTAGGTCGCATCCAAATAAGACGACCAGACAAGTGTCAAGGCACTCAGTCGCATCTTAATAAGATGACCAAATAAGTGCCAAAGCACTAAGAAGATTAGAATTTTTTATGTCATGGACTAAGGGGGCAGGTCGTCGACCTTCCAAGAAGGTCGATTACCCAAAGTCGCCAATCTCTAAAGAGATTGACCTCCCAGAGATAGTCCACAAACATAGAAATTTATAAACATCAAAGGATCGCAACCAAATAAGACGATCAGAATTTTTTATGTCATGGACAAGGGGGCAGGTCGTCGACCTCCAAGGAGGTCGATTAACCGAAGTCGTCGATCTCTAAGGAGATTGACCTCCCAAATATAGTTCACAAACATAAAAATTCATAACATTTCATAACAGGCATTCCAAGGCATCAAAAGTTGCAAAACAATAAGACAACTAAGTCGCATACAACTAAGACGACCAGCCAATAAAGTTGCAAAACAATAAGACAACTAAGTCGCGTAAAAGTAAGACGACAAGCCAAATACAGATTGCAAGCAAATAAGACAATCAAATATGCAAAAATGCTAATGCATTGAAAGTAAACTTCAACTCATCGAAAACAAGCTAATCGATTACAAGGCAAAATATGCGACATGTTTAAAGTCGACATACTGCTGAAACAAAGGAAGTACATCAGGTAGAAGGATTCTTTTGAATTGAAATAGGTTCACCAGCAACCTCGCCAGGGGCAACGACCACCTCACCCCTTGCACAACCTCGACATTGCCGTCAGATGGGGCAACCACAACAACAATCGCGAAATGTTAGAAGGAAAATGAAAGGAAGACAGACGATCTTATAAGAGTTAAAGGTGAAAAACACATTATGTTGGAAAGGTCGAACTCAAAACTCAAATCCGAAGTATGTGTTTGAATGAACTCTAGCTCCCCGAGCTCGCCCCGTCACGGACAAAGTCACAGCTCAGCCCACCTCGCGCGGGTAAGCCACGAAGAAAAACTTCTTGTCGCGAGAGACCAAGATGGTGGCCATAACGGATATCATCCCATCTCGGCCAGAGTCGCAGATCGCCACCTCACCATCTTGGACCTCCCGCGTCCAACCTTGCCCGGGAGCTCGTCCCATTTCGCCCGGGTGAGCTCGCCTCATGTTGCCCAGCTCCCTCACGAGCAAGAATTAATTTAAAAAACTGCTTTGAACTAGAAGGATATTTGAGAAGATGATTGAACCACGTGATACTTCTTGAAATGAGAGTTTCAACGAAAAAAGAATCAACTCAATCGGAGGTCGGGAGCTCAAGTTATGGACGAAATAAAACTGATGCTCGTCCGAGCTCGCCGGATATCGCTCGAGCTCGCCCGAGCTCACTGGATGCAGGCCGAGCTCTCCCAATATAGTGGCAGCTCGCCCGAAAATGGCCACGTGAGACCAAAATTAGCAGCTCACATCGCCAAAGGAGGTCGTCGGCTGCTTGTCACTCACGACCTCGCCAAAAGAGGCTACACCTCGCCAACATAAATAATCCAATTAAAAAAATAAATAAATAAGGCTGATGTCTTTGCTCATGGTACCACCTCGCTCAAAGTCCGCTCCAGCTCGCCCCATCGCAAAGCTGAACCCAGTTGGCTTACTTCCCCACGAGCTGGTCCGCGAGATCGAGGGGCCAGTTCGCTCACAGGCTCATCTCGACTAGGCCGGTTGCCACCTTAGAGCTCGCCCACTCCATCTCAATCCATTTCCAATTAGCCGGAGTAGCTCACCATCAGCGTGCCTGCCCATAGGTCGAACAACAAGCGAGCTTGCCAATGTTGGAGTAGCTCGCCAATCAGCACATGCCCACAAGTTATCCCACCTCGGAACAAGCCAGCTCGCCAATGCTGGAGCAACTCGTCACCAGCTCACCAAAATTTGCAATCGCCCAATTTCGCTCCATTTTCCTTGTCGAGCTCGCTCAACTTGTAGCTCGCAAAACCAGGCCACCGTGAACGGAGCCATCAGCTCACCAAAAATGCTATCATAATCACCAACTCGCCCAGATAGATCGACCCATCATCCACCTCGCCATGTAGCAGCTCGCCCACTTCATCTCGCCGAAGGGACCAACTCGCGGTAAATTCATGCACCAAATCAGACCCAAGGGTAGGGAGCTCGCCCAAGGCGCGAGCTCGTGACCATGTATGTGCCGAAGACTTCGCAGCTCGCAGCGTCTCGCCCAAGACCCGCAAGCTGGCTTATGTTCCCAGACCTGCGAGCTCGCAAAAAGTCGGATCGGCAGCTTGCTTCCCAAGGTCCACGCAACTCGCAGCTTTGCGTGACCTCCCACATTCCATGTCTTGCCCAGCTCGCGTTGAAGCTCGGAATAATGAGTTGTCGATCTTTGACCAGCTCGCTTTGAAGCTCGCACCATCTCGCTCAGTGTGTAGCTCGCCTGAGCTCGCACCATCTCGCTCGACGCATAGCTCGCATGAGCTCGCGCCGCTTTGCTCAACGTGCAGCTCGCCCGAGCTCGCACCATCTCGCTCAAAGCACAACTCGCCGGAAAATCGAACACCGAAAAACTGAAACCTAATTTTAAATTCGAAAATGAAGAAGTAGCAAAGAATCTTACCCGTTTCGCCATGAACGAAAAGAAGCCACGCTAGAATAGGCCCCGAAGTCACAAGAAATCACCAGTCTCAAAGGCCGGCCGTACTTGTTTCGCGCCACCGCCAAGTCGCCGGAACCGCCGGAGTATCGCCACGAAGCTATTTAAGAGCACATCCCCTGCTTTCGGCCCATTGGTGATGGGGAAAGGGAAAATTTAGTGACCTCTGTTCTAAGTTTCAACTTTTCGAAAAATGAAGAGGAAACAGAGATTGAGACATCTTTTATGAAGAAATAAAGAGAGCAGGTGTTTTCTAAGTTTCAAATTTCCAAAAGACAATGATAGAAAATTGACCTGCAACTTTATGACATGAAGAATAGAAAGGAAACAAAAGTGACGGAAGAACCAAACGATCAAAGAAATGGTCAAAATACCTTTTTCGCCGGAGTGCGAGGAGCGGCCGAGCCCGACCCGAAGCGGCGTCCTTTCTGAAATAAAGCTTAGACTTTAACACCACAATGGAAAGTTTAAGAAATGGAGAAGAGAGCTTATCTTGAGGTTCGAAATATAAACAATGGTGAAGGAGAGTGGAATGGCCTCTGTTTTGAGTTTCAAATTTCAGAATTTGGAAAATGAAACAAGAAGAAAGTGAGGCAGCCAATTTAAGATTCAAAGAGGGAAAATCCAGGGCATTGAGAGTAGCAGAAAGTATCTTGAAAATGAAGAAATAAGGAACAGGGGCACGCAAGTTTTGGTTTTGGAAAGTACAAGTTTTCTTCCAAATTTCAAATGCCAAGGAAAGATGGAAAGTGAATCTGCATACGAAAGGAAAAGGAATGCTAACTTACCTAAGCAGCACAAGAAGAAATCTTCAAGTACAATAAAATTTGGGAAATCAGGTACCCACTTTGGTGTTAAGTCAGAGTTTGGAATTGGTCCCAGGAATCGAGGCCCGAGCGCGTCGCAACGAACCTCGTCATCAATCCCCACGCTCAGGACCCCTATCCCTGTGCAGCTCGTGCTCTATTCGCGTGCAGCTCGCCCGAGCTCGGCCCACATCACTGCTCCCGCCTCTCGCCAAAGCTCATAACTCCAGAGTTCGTTGCATCTCGCCAGAGCCCAGTCACTTGCTGGAGCCTCTCGGCCCACATCACTGCTCCCGCCACCTCGCTAACGAGTCACTTGTCCCATTTATGTCATTATTGATCCACTTCGCGAGCTGTGCTGTTTTGAGAGAATTTTGAAGGCCCAGACTCTTTCCATCTGTAGTTCATGTCACACTTCATTATTAAGTTCCAAAGAGTATCGGCTCATTGCTCGCTCCAACATGCTACGAGCAACGAACCGAGAGGCAATTGTTGTGTCACCATTAATCCGGCCCGAGCCCATTAATAGTTCGTCCATTAATGAAGGAGCCCAATCAAATAACTGGGCCGATCTCGCCCAGCATGACAATAATCGCCAAGCTCGCCACTTGAGATGAACTCTAACTCGTCAAGAAAGGACCGAGGCCACTACCCCCAAGTAGCTCTAATCATCAAGCTCTTAAAAGGTCTTATGAAAATGCCAAGGGTCAAGAGCTCGTTATGTGCTCACTCAATGAATTCAAACTAGCTCATTATGAGCTCCATAGAGTTGTCATTAACCTCGCTCATAGAGCCCACCAGCTAGGTTATGAGCTCGCTCAAAGAGCTCTCATCGAGCTCGCTCAATGAGCTCCCATCAAGCTCACTCACAAACTTACTAACTAGCTCACTATGAGCTCTCATTGAGCTCGCTCAGCAAGCTCTCTGCAGGAGGTCTCTTATCCAAGCTCGACCGGAAGGTACAACAGGTACAATGTCCACTAGGAGCTCACTTGTACATAAGGAGTTTAATGTTGTAGTGTGGTACTAAGTCAGGAAAATCTTCCAAATGTGGCTAAGTCAATGGCTTGAGCTACAAAACAACAACATTGGTCACATTATTTGGGGAAAGATCATAGAACTACGGCGAGGGACTCAGGGACTTGCCAGGTGTCGCGCTACTAGCTAAGGCGAGCTCTCAGGAGATGTTGGAAACTAATGTAAAATGAAGTATCGGGCATTAAATGGAAGGTTGACCATTTGATGTCCAGACAAGAAAGACGGAGAGTGAAATGCACTCTCCCATATAGTATAAATATGGGCACTTAAGACCCAAAAAAGGTCCAAAAAATATCAATACAAGAGGCAACATTTGCCCTAGTCGCGTGCACTTTATTTATTGCTTTCATGCTTTCAGTCTTTAAATCTTTCAGAGTTCAATCATTTGAATTCTCATTGTTTGATTAGTTAGTTACCACAAAGCCATATTCCACACAATTAATCCGATTTTACTAGCTATCAACAATATACTACATTTTTTTTAAAGTTTGGTGGTAAAATTCAATGATTTCTAAATGTAGACCGACTTATTATATTATATATATATATATATATATATATTTTTCAATTCGTTATAATTTGTTAATATTTATTTTAAAAATTCATTCCCAATTTGTTAATTTATGCTATTATATATATATATATAGATAGATATGGATTATTACTACTCCATTTGTCATAATTTTGATTGTCCAATTTTCGTAAATAGCCGTCCTAATTTTGTTTGACCATTTCCTAAAAAGAAAATAAAACAACTTTTAATACTATTACTATTATTTTGCTCAAAAAATACTATTACTATTATTTATCTTCACCAAACCCACTTTACACCATTTAATACTATTATTTTTCTCCATCAAACACACTTTACACTATTTAATACTATTATTTTATTTTTTTTAATTTTTATATCTATAATAACCAAATAATAAAAAATAGGACGGATGGAGTATTAAATTTGAAGGAACTATACATAAAAAGTGATCATATGATTCATGTCAGGACATAAAAAGTATACGGTATAATAATTCATTTTTAGTAACATGTAGAAAATATAAAATAATATTATTATACAATCAACCATCAGATCTCAGTTTCGTTTTTGCTGTGTCCACCCATCATCTCTTTTCCCAAACTGGCTCCTTTCGCCTCACTCGCGCTCTCTCTGATTGAATAAAAACACAGAAGGAAAAGGTCTGTGAACTTTCCAGATCCAATTAAAGGTTCTTCAATTTCAGTATTTTATTTCGATAGTTTTTTTTCTCTACGATCTTTGATATTAAACGCATATCGCATTTCCTCGATTTACTTCTGTTTAGGCTATTCAGGAGGTATGGTTTAGGCGGAAAATTATGAATGAGATTTAGTTTAAAAAAAATATAATTTCTGCAATCGCCTCTGTCTTTTCTACTGAGTTGATTCAGTTTATTTGTGGTGATCCAATTTGAAAATTCGAAATGCCTGTTAGTTGATGACTGATGCCATTTCGATCAAGTTAGTTGCCTGCAGTGTAAGAACGCGCGCCTATGGGAACACCTTCCTGCAAACTGCTGATTTTAGCTATACTTGTATGTATTTATGCTAGTATTGTTGACTGAAAAAGAAGTTTGATCCAGCACTTCAGGGGATATACTCTTTCTCTGTGGGTGTGTTTTGGTTTTTGTTTCAATTAAAAAACAACTCAATGAAACATATGAAGTGGACTTCAGTTTTGAAGATCCTCCTCTCCTCATATTGGTGTTGTTGACCTTGGTGTATACGAAAATAATTTGAACGAACTAACATCTCTTCTGAAGCTTATATATGGCAGAGATAACATATGTCATATTTCACCTTGTATCTGTGTGAGGTGATTTTGAGAGATGAGGAAGCAGGTTGAGTCGTGCAATACAATTTGTAGTTTAGTATGCAGAACTAACTGCTAGTTTCTGAATTCAGTTTCTTCTATTGGCCGTTGATTGAACATTCTCTAACTCCCTGTTTGGTCTGGTATATTATGAATTTTCAGGTTAAATATGGGTGCAGAAAACAATGTTGATATGGAGGAGGGAACTCTGGAGATTGGAATGGGTATGTTTATTTGCAACTCCTGTAGTTAATATAAATTTATAGCTGGTTTTCTACATTTACACATCTGTAAACATACTTATACTGTTACACCCAATGTTATCCTGTCTTCCCTTTATGTTATAGAGACTTAGATGTTTTGTGAACTATAGGTAGGAGTAGGAGCATTTGCCCCATTACTGACAAAGCGAAAACATAGTATTTTGTATTGTTAGTTCTATTATCAATATGAAAGTGGAATGATTAATGGTCATTCAAGGTCTCTGAGCATGCATGTGTTTTCTACTTACATTTTAATAGTAGGGGAACTATTTTGTCACCAATCAGATCAGGGACGGACCCAGAACTGGGGGGCCCAATTTATAATATACTGTAACTAAAAGCACTTTCGAATTTTTTATATATTTTCGAAAATTATTTGGACTAATTATCTTTATATTAACAGAGTCAAATACATTTAATATACATATTTAAAATGTGAATTGTGCACATGTCTTTCACTTTTTTTACTCTCTCTTGTATTTGATATAGTACATATTTAAAATGTGAATTGTACATATGTCTTTCACTTTTTCACTCTCTCTTCCTCACCTGAAGAATAATAAGAAAATTTGTATAGAAAAAGAAGACACACTTTGAAATTAACCAAAACTCTAATCTCATCAAATTAAAAATAAATAAATAAAAATATATATACAAAGTTTAAGTGGGGCCAGGGGGGCCCAGTGACCCCCTTGGCACCAACCTGGGTCCGTCTATGAATCAAATTATGAAATTTTGGAAGTTTTGTCTGATATCACACTCATAGTCACTTAGGATTCCATAAGAGTTTTCAGTCTTTCTAATTCCTGAGGTCATTCACACTAGGCATATCACGTCCTGTTTTTGACGACTAGCAAATAACTTGCATTTCAAAAAACTTTCTGTTAGGTTGCTGTGTTAAAGTCGCACTGTAAGTTGTCTATGCTAAAAGCAGAAAAAAAATAGATAATTTGACCTTGTTTTCGTTTCAAGTGTTTCATCTATTGTGCCTGGGCATGGAGAGAATTGCTTAATGCAATAAAAAGTAAAAACTAGTCACGCATTAAAACTGCCTTTTATGTTTGTGGTAGTAGCATCTAGCTTTGACTATGATATGCATTGGGGACAGGTTTCAAGGCACTTTGATTTACTTCAACTACCTATATTTGTACAATTGTACTTATAATAGGATTATTCAGAAGTTTCTCCAGTATCTTATGTGTTTCATTGTATTTTGCTCGCTGAGTCTAAGTACTTTAGTAAATTGTTTATTATTCTTAAATTTTTTGCAGAATACAGAACTGTCTCTGGAGTTGCAGGACCTCTTGTTATCCTTGACAAAGTCAAGGTAAATGCTATGCTCTCTGTTATCACTTATTCACTGTGTATATCAGCATTTACACATACCCTAGATCTGTGGAAGTTTCGATACAGGATCAAGTTCATTTATATGCCTTTTTGAAACTATGTCAGGGACCTAAATACCAGGAAATTGTTAACATCCGCCTAGGAGATGGAACAACACGGCGTGGACAAGTCCTGGAAGTTGATGGAGAGAAGGCTGTTGTTCAGGTGACCACTATCAGAATGTTATTTTGTTTTATTTGAATGGGTTCATCATGTTACTCCATGTCATTATATTTTTGAGGCTGTGAACTCTGTACTAATTGTGCTATATCTGAATTTTCTGTTGTCTTTATATCATTTCAGAACTTGTATATTAAAAGAAATAATGGTTTCTTCTTTAGGCCTAGTAAAATTATGTTGAGCTTCCTGCTTAAGGCTTCATTATCCTGAATTGGTAGATTTACTGGTGTTGCGTTGACTTTATTTGGTATTTACCATAGTTTCAATGCTTTCAGTGTAGTGGAACTTTGAAGTGGTGCTCAGCTCATTACAATAATACATTTCATATTTTTGTTCTTTTGACCAGGTCTTTGAAGGAACTTCTGGAATTGACAACAAATATACCACTGTCCAATTTACGGGGGAGGTATTGTTGTTCCCACTTGTGCTTATATTTCTTTCACAATCATGCTATAACCTCTGTTATTGATGCAACATGAACCCAGTGCTCCATTTAATGTGTTCTCTATATACAGTTTATTAGGGGAGGGACTAGTGATGTTATTTTGTATTATTTACTGTTCTTTAGTACATACCTAGTCTGTCGATGCAACTCTGTAACTAGCCTCAGAAGAAATGAGGAGAATCTTGCTCTACCCCCCCCCCCAACCTCTACATTTTCCTTGAAATTAGTAGCTGTTCCTGCTTATTTTGTTGTGCTACAGTATTCTATATGATTGATTCCTTGAAATTTGATTGGCAATGGGTTTTACATGGAGCTGTGCTAAATCTATGTTTATGGTCTAGGAGAACGACACTAGAACTTTGGCATCAGTCTAGGGGTTCTTGGTTATTTTGATGTTTTGGCATTGAGTGTAGGTTTTCCCCTCAAATTGTTAGGTTATGGCATTATGTTGAACGGAATTAATTCCTGGTGCAATTTGCACTTCTTAAAATCTCTTACTCATTAGTTATTTCTAACTCATGTTTCATATGTTAACAGGTTTTGAAGACACCTGTCTCATTGGATATGCTTGGTCGTATCTTTAATGGTTCTGGGAAACCCATTGACAATGGTCCTCCTATCCTTCCTGAGGCTTACTTGGATATATCTGGCAAGTGTCTATGGATTATGAAGTTGCATCTTTGTGAATATATGTCAGATGACCATAATTGATGTATTCTTTAACCTGTTTTCTTCAGGAAGTTCAATCAATCCTAGTGAAAGAACCTATCCTGAGGAAATGATACAGACAGGAATTTCAACTATTGATGTCATGAACTCAATTGCCCGAGGACAGAAAATTCCTCTTTTTTCTGCTGCTGGTCTTCCCCACAATGAAATAGCTGCTCAAATCTGTCGCCAGGCTGGTTTAGTGAAACGACTAGAGAAAGCTGATAACCTTCTTGAGGTATGTGATCATAATAAAAGAGGCTCTTTAATAATATGTATGTGTGTGTGTGTGTCTATATTATATGCTCTTTCTTTTTTTTTTTTTTTCTTTGTTAGAGGCAAACACTTTTGCCTCTTCTATTTCCAATAAGTTATAAGTTCATCCGCCTTGCATACCATTCAATGTATTACCTTATACCCCCACTAACTTTAATAGAACAATAGTGGCAGCACATCTAGAGTTAAAAATAGTGCACGCTAGCTGCATCCAAGATTGACAAGAAATCTATAATTTAAAATGTTCCGACTAAACCACAACAAAACATTTACATGACAACTATAATAAAATGTCTTCTGTAAAACAACTCATCATTTTTCTTAACTAAAATTACAAATGCATGTTTCTTCGCTGTACATTTACCATTGCCATAATCAAAATGCATTCTGTGCAAAAGGCTGGAATAAGATTCAATTATATCATTAGATTCCTATTCTATAAGCTCTTCCCAAATTTCCACATTTATATTTTGTTGTTTCCTTATGTATGCAAGGTTGCTTAATAAATAATAATGCTTAATGTCATTTCTATTTGATCGTATGTGGAGATGATACATTGGTCTTCAATAGAAGAAATTTCATTTCGTATTAAGAGAACCGTTATTCAGGGCTAGAGATATGGTCTTAACTCGTTACTTCAATATTCCCCTGACCTTTTTCGGGAAAGGATTCATTATCTGAGTTGTGTTCTGCCTTTATACATAATTCACTGTGTACCTTGCTTGGATATCATTTGGAATTTTTAGGTGACTGTTCTGTATCAGTTAAATTCTTATTATTTATCTGTTCTATAGGGTGGCGAAGAGGACAATTTTGCTATTGTCTTTGCAGCTATGGGAGTCAATATGGAGACAGCTCAGTTCTTCAAACGTGATTTTGAGGAAAATGGATCGATGGAAAGAGTGACCCTTTTCCTGAACTTGGTAAGTGTGCTAATAACCTTGATTGATACTAGTGAGTTTATATTGGATGTTCATTTTTGTCTTATTCTAATATCAGTTTTTCTGCAGGCCAACGACCCAACTATAGAGCGCATCATTACACCTCGTATTGCTCTCACAACTGCAGAGTATTTAGCATATGAATGCGGCAAGCATGTTCTTGTCATATTGACAGATATGAGTTCTTATGCTGATGCTCTCCGTGAGGTAACATTTGCAATATATTTCTTCTTTCTCTGTAGGGGGCTAGGGGCATAAATGAGCCGAGTCTAGTAATGTCAAACTCAAACTCGATTGAGCTCAATTCTTTTGGACTCGAGCTCGGCTCGTGGAAATTCTCGAATATTAGAGCTTGACTCGATAATTTACATAATATTAATAAAAAAAATTATTTTATTTTATTTTATTTATAATTATAATTATAGTATATTATTATTATTTTTATGATTATAGTACTATAACTTGCATAATTATTTTATTTTACAAAAATAATGTTAGCTCGATTAGGCTCGCGAGCGTGACGAGTTAGTATTGTTGAGCTTGAACTCAAGCTCGAGAACTACTCGAGTAGCTCGAGCTCGACTCAATTAAATTTGAGTCAATTTCAAGCTTTTCCTGAGTCGAGCTTGAGTATGCTCGTGAGCCGGCTCGACTTACTTACACTCTATTTCTCAGCTATGTTGAATAACAGTTTATTTGTGATATAAATTGCCTATATACTTAAACAGCTCTTATACTTAAATTTATGTTATCATGTCTATGATTTAATATCTCTGTCATGTTCTCATTGTTCATCTTCAAGTACTTGTGTACATTATGGGTGTGAATAAGGGTGTTGACTTCCTTCTTAGGTGTCTGCTGCTCGTGAGGAAGTACCTGGAAGACGTGGATATCCTGGTTATATGTACACCGATCTGGCAACCATCTATGAACGAGCTGGTCGTATTGAAGGGCGAAAAGGATCCATCACACAAATTCCCATCTTAACCATGCCCAATGATGGTAACATATATGTTATAATATTCAACATTAGTTATCTGATAATCGTATTCTTCTTTAGTTATTTTGTGAATCAATCTTACTCTAAATTTTTCTTTTCAATTGGTCAGATATTACGCATCCAACTCCAGATCTTACAGGTTATATTACTGAAGGGCAGATATATATCGACAGACAACTTTACAATAGACAGGTAAATAAGATTGATGCTTCTCCAGCCCTTTTTAGAAACTGGACTGGGCCTTGGCTTGGTCTGATTAGAAATATATAACTGTAATTTATAAAAAAAACTCGGTTTGAACCGGGTTTTTGACCATAGGAACCAGTGATAGGAACACGCTGGAAATTCAATACTTCAATTAAAATTTGGAAAAGAAAATTAACAGTGAAATCCGCTTCTTCAAGGTTTCAGCATAAAAACCGAGACTAGAAAGAAATGTAATACATCTGGTCTTATTTATGTTATTAATTATCTTTATTTTTTGGTTATTTCTTTTGAAGTTTAGATTTTGTTAATTTTTATGAATTTTATTTTTTTACCTGTATAAAATATATAGAGGCGCACTTGCGTGAGACGAAGAATAATTTGGGCATGACGCTTTAACACTTTGGAAGGGGTGGGTGTCGATTTGTGCTAGTTTGTACCCCGTCTCATGTATGAGACCATCTTATACGAGTTTTTGTCAAATATTATATGTTACATTATATATCAAAAAAAAATAGTGGTTAATTTATAGGAGACCAAGTGAACCGCTAGTTACTAACTGGTGGCCTGACCAGCTCGATCACCTGTCCGGTTCTTAAAACACTGCTCTCTGGTACTTTTGTATGGTCATATACGATCCCATGTCCCACCACTTTTTCATTTGGGCCTTTAAATCTTGGAACTACATGACTTTTGCATTTATAAATCAACTTAAAACAATCTAGTGAATTTGGCTGAACAAATGTTGTCCGACTGATGTGCAGATATACCCACCCATTAATGTGCTGCCGTCATTGTCTCGTTTGATGAAGGTAAATTGAAATAATATGTAATTTGTTTGCATTGGCAGACAGACACTATGATAAGATAATGTGAATAAATATTCACTTCAATGTTTTGCAGAGTGCCATTGGTGAAGGCATGACTCGTAGGGATCACTCTGATGTGTCTAACCAGGTAGATTATCTTATCTATTTCATTATTCAAAATTAACTACTCTTATATCTAACAAGCTCAAGTTACTTTTATGCTTAGCTATATGCAAACTATGCCATTGGGAAGGACGTTCAAGCAATGAAAGCTGTGGTCGGAGAGGAAGCACTTTCCTCTGAAGATCTGGTCCCTTTTTTTCTGCATAACTGCTTTAACTTATTAAGTTTTTAGTGAAACAAATGAAGTTGGAGTAACACTTGAGTGCACCAGTTGCACCATGCATCTGGTGCACAACTAATACTATTCAATGTAAACAAGTAATACTGTTCAGTGAAAACTACTAGACCAACTAATACCTTTATGTAAACAATCATACCATATAAAAATGCATGGTGCATAGAAGTATTTGCCATGAATTTTTTAGATTACTAATTGAACTGTGCATGGATGTGCAGCTATATCTCGAGTTCCTCGATAAATTCGAGAGGAAGTTTGTGGCTCAAGGGGCCTACGACACACGCAACATCTTCCAGTCACTCGATTTGGCATGGACACTGCTTCGGATCTTTCCACGAGAACTTCTTCATCGTATCCCAGCAAAGACGCTCGATTCGTATTACAGCAGGGACGCATCCAACTAAGGAGAGCTAAGATCTTGGCTTAAAGTCTCAGTTTGGTGATATATTGTTTGATGTGTATCTTGTTGAGTGGTTTATATCTCTCTAGCTGTTTAGAAATAAGCATCGAGATCTTTGACGAGCGAGCCCCCGGGAGTGAACTATATCGATATTCTTTTAAAAGAGGACCAGTTAGATCCAGTAATTTTATTCAAATTATTGCGCTCGTTCTAGAGATGAAGAGCATATGGCTTCTTAGAAGTAAAAGTTCCGTAATATAATCACTCAATTTTATTTCCACTGTTATTTATTTGCATTATTTTTCCCAGGAGGCTGTGCCGTGGCTTTTTGAACTTGTATTCTGCACATAAGCAGCAATCATCGCATTCCATGATATTAGATTTATTTCCCATACACCTCCTATGAAATTCACACTCCCACACTTATCGTACATCAATGAGACTCTATTCACATTTTATAAGCATTTTTCAAAAGCTAAAATTGTAAGGAGACAATTTAAAAAAGATGTACATTTGTGTGAGATGGTTACGATGAGATGAAACATAATTTGAGGATTAACTTTTTAACACTTGTGTGGATGTTGATTTGTGTTAAGTTATATCCCGTCTCGTACGAGCTTTTATCTTTAAAGAAAAAAGGGTTTATATCCCTTTCGAGCAAACACTATAATGAGAAAGATAACCATTTCTAACTGCAAATCCATGAATAGCTCTGCCTTGTAAAGTTGTAATGGAGCTCCAAGATTTTGAACAGGAGGGAAGCAAGTTCATCAATATGATAGTTACTACTTTTTATTTTAATTGCCCTTTGACTGCGTATGTGATTTTCACATTCGATTTCCATATCCATTTACACATGATCACTTTTATGTGCAGTTGAGGTACTATTGAGAGGGAGAGGGGGGGGGTTGTTTGGTTCAAATTTGTCGATAGAATGATAATAAGAATTACTACCTCCGTCACGAAATAATGTCCACCACATCTTTATTATCGAGTTTTAATAAACGAGTTATTTATTAGTATTTAAAATGATAAAATGATTTTTAAGGAGAAGTATTATAGATCTACCTCTCATTTATTATATGCATCTTTAAAAATTACTTTATCATTTTAAATACTAATAAAAAACTCGCTCGCAAAAATACCTGAAAACAATAAACGTACACGTTATCACAGGACGAAGGGACTAGAAAATAGCCAATTATAATTATAATAATAAAATTGATGATTATATTGTTATTATTTTATTCTGATATTGGAATAAATATGAATTTTTTAATTGTTGATTGAGAAGTTATGAATGACAAAATATAGTGTGAACAAGTTTCACGGTGAAACTGGTTAAGGAGTGTGACTTATATTACTAAATAGTGTGACTTTTTATTGTAAAGAGTGTAACTTTTTACTATAAAAATTATTACTCATAAAAGTGAAGGGTGTGACTTATATTATAGCAAAGAATGTCGTAGAGATAATTGAAGGGTGTGACTTATATTACTAAAGAGTATGTCTGTAAAAAAAACCAATTTCACGATGAACAAGTTTCACGACATATCAACTCATTATGAAATTATTGGGAGAAATGGTTTGACTTAATTGCAGAAAAAATCACCTTTTTTAGAGTTGTAATTTAATCAACTTTTAAATTATGGTAAATAAAACTTCACTTTGATAATTTTTTGCAAATCGAGCTCACAAATAGAATATATGTTGAATGACTTGGTCTTGTATGCACTAGGTGATCGTGCACTTCATAGAGTGTATTTTAGAAACTTGTAACTTATGATTTGTTACACTTAAACGTGCAATTATGATTTACGAACACAAGTTACATGTTTCCGTGTAAAAAACCGCAAATTTTTAAAATAAATTATGAAGTGCACGGTGCACCTAGTGAATAGAAGACCCACTCATACCGAATAACTTGCCGACTTAGCACAAAAAATTCAGTAAAGATAAAAAAGTTTTCAACATATACACCATTAACCATCAAAACTCATGAAATCAGCAATATAGAATTTTTTTTAGACCAAATTAACAAATTTTCAACATATATTTTTGCCCATGAGCTCAATTTGTAAATTTTTTTCGAAATATAGTTTATTGATCAAAATTCAAAAGTTAAGATTAAATTGTAATTTTAAAAAAATGTGATGATTTTTTCTACAATTAAGCCATAATTTTATGACAAAGCGAACTGAAAAATATAATTACAATTATTATTATTATAATTGGCTATTTTATACTTACTTCGTCCCAAAGAAACGTGCACGTTTACTGTTTTCACGTGTTTTTGCGAGCGAGTTTTTTATTAGTATTTGAAATGATAAAATAATTTTTAAAGATGCATGCAATATATGAGAGGTGAATATATAATACCCTCTTTAAAAATCACTTTATCATTTGAAATACTAATAAATAATTTGCTCACAAAAACTCGATAATAAAGGTGGTGTGCATGTTTTTACGGGACAGTGGTAGTAGTAATTTTTATTACCATTCCATCGACAAATTTGAACCAAAAAGCCCCTCTGAAATTACCTCAACTGTACATAAAAAGTGATCATATCATGATAAAGTATGTGGTATAATAATTCATTGATATTTTAGTTGTGTAGAAAATATAAAATTATATACTTATATCAATCAACCATCAGATCTCGTTTTCGTATTTGCTCTGTCCATCTCATCTCTTTCTCCAACTGTCTCCTCTCGCCTCCCTCGCGCTCTCTCTGATTGAATAAAAACACACAACGAAAAGGTGTGTGAACTTTCCAGATCCAATTCCAGGTTCTTCGATTTCAGTAATCTATGTCGATAGTTTTTTTTCTACGATCTTTGATATTATACGCATATCGCATTTTCTCGATTTACTTCTGTTTAGGCTATTCAGGAGGTGTGGTTTAGGCGGAAGAAATTTACGTTTTTTATTTTCTGCAATCGCCTCTGTATTTGCTACTGAGTTGATCCAGTTTATGTGTGGTGATCCAATTTTAAAATTCGAAATGCCTGATAGTTGATGCCATTTTCGATCAAGTTAGTTACCTACAGTGCATATATACCACTGATTGTTGTTGCTAGAGCGCCTAATGGAAGTGTGATCTAGCTCTTCGAAATGCCTGTTCTTAGTTCTAAGGTTTTATGCTAGTATTGTTGACTGAAAAGAAGTGTGATCTAGCTCTTCAGGGGATAGTCTCTTTCTGTGTGTGTGTTTTTTTGTTTGTTTTTGTTTTGATAAAAAACAACTCAATGAAACATCTGAGTGTTGGGGGCAGTTAACCGGTTGCCATGTATATGAAGTGGACTTCAGTTTTGAAGATCCTCCTCTCCTCATCTTGGTGGTGTTGACCTTGGTTTACACAATATATATATATTTTTTTAACAAACTAGCATTTCTTCTAACGTTTATATTTGGCCGAGATAAAATATGTAATATTTCACGTTATGTGTGTGTGAGGTGATTCTGAGAGATGAGGAAGCAGGTTGAATTGTGCAATACAATTTGTAATTTAGTATGTAAAACTTACTGCTTGTTACTGAATTCAGTATCTCTGTCTAGCTACTGATTGATCCTTCTCTAATTCCCTGTTTGGTCTGGGATATTGTGGATTTTTCAGGTAAAGTATGGGTGCAGAAAACAATGTTGATATGGAGGAGGGAACTCTGGAGATTGGGATGGGTATGTTTATTGCATCTTCTGTTAGTTAATATATGTATTTAGCTGCCTTTCGACATTTACACATATGTAAGCATCCATGTACAGTTATACCCAATGTTATCCTGTCTTCCCTCTTTGTTATATGAGACTTGGATATATTATGAACTATAGGTAGGAGTAGGAGCATTTGCCCCGTTTCTGACAAAGCAAAAAGGTAGAATTTGTAGTGTCAATTCTGTTATCAATATGAAAGTAGAATGACTTAATGGTTGTATATTCAAGGTCTCTGATCATGCATACTTTTTCTATTTACATTTTAATAGCAGGGGAACGATTTCACCAATCAAGACTATGAAATTTTAGAAGTTTTTGTCTGATAACACACTCATAGTCTCTCAGGATTCAATAAGAGTATTCAGTCTTTCTAATATCTTAGGTCACTCACACTGGGCTGTCGCTTTCTGTTTTTGAGGACTAGCAAATAACCTGCATTTCAAAAACTTTCTTTTAGCTTGCTGTGTTATAGTCACACTGTAAGTTGTCTATTCTAAAAGCAGAAAAAGATAGATAATTGAACATTGTTTTTT
The DNA here is from genome assembly GCA_037126765.1 of Stenogyne calaminthoides. NCBI lineage: Eukaryota > Viridiplantae > Streptophyta > Magnoliopsida > Lamiales > Lamiaceae > Stenogyne > Stenogyne calaminthoides. Next base: position 29,846,403 of record JBBCBC010000023.1, on the reverse strand, counting down.
TTTCAAGTGTTTCATCTATTGTGCCTGGGCCTGGAGAGATCTTAAGTGCTCTAGCATTACGTAATGCAATAAAAGCGAGTTACGCAGTAAAACTGCGTTCTATGTTTGTGGTAATACCATCTAGATTTGACTATGATTTGCATCGGGGACAGGTTTCAAGGCACTATGATTTACTTCAGCTATCAAACTAAACCTATATTTGTACTTATAATAGGAATTATATATTTGTCGAGATTGTTCAGAAGTTTCTCTAGTATCTCATATGCTTCATAATATTTTGCTCGCTGAGTTTAAGTTCTTTAGTAAATTGTTTAATATTCTTAAAATGTTTGCAGAATACAGAACTGTCTCTGGAGTTGCTGGACCTTTAGTTATCCTTGACAAAGTCAAGGTAAATGTTATACTCTCTATTATCATTTATTAACTTTGTGTGTCAGCATTTACGTGTGCTCTAGGTCTGTGTATGTTTCTGGGGTCAGGTTCATTTAGATGCCTTTTTGAAACTATGTCAGGGACCCAAGTACCAGGAAATTGTTAACATCCGCCTAGGAGATGGAACGACACGGCGTGGACAAGTCCTGGAGGTTGATGGGGAGAAGGCTGTTGTTCAGGTGACTACTATCAGAATATTTTATTTTCTTTGAATGGCGCATCATGTTACTCCATGTCATTATATTTGTGAGGCTGTGAACTCTGTTCTAATTGTGCTATCTTTGAATTTTCTGTTGTCTTTATATCATTTCAGTATTGGAAGAAATTTCTTATTTAGCCCTTGTACAATTATGTTAAGCTTCCTGCTTAAGACTTCATTTTCCTGAATTGTTAGTTTTGCTGGTGTAGCATTGACTTTATTTGGTATTTACCATAGTTTCAATGTTTTCAGTATAGTTGAACTTTGAACAGGTGCTGAGATCATTGCAATAATAAATTTCCATTTTTTTTGTTCTTTTGACCAGGTCTTTGAAGGAACTTCTGGAATTGACAACAAATACACAACTGTCCAGTTTACCGGGGAGGTATAAGCTGTTCCAAGTTGTGCTTATATATCTTTCAAAATCATGTCGCAATTTGCAACGTCTGTTATTGATGCAATGTGAACCCAGTGCTCCATTTAATGTGTTCTCTATATACAATTTATTAGGGGAGGGACTAGTGATGGTATGTTGTATTCTTTCCTATCCTTTAGGATAAAATTAGTCTGTCGATGTAACCCTGTAACTAGCCTCAGGAAGAAATGAGGAGAATCTTACTCTACGCCCCCTCCCCCCAACCTCTACATTTCCATGAAATTTGTAGCCGTTCATTTCCCTTGCACTTTAAAGTCTTCTCTTGGATTGGTTTATTAAAAAAATTGAACTTGAACTGAGTGATTTACACAGATCATATAAAAAGATCTAGTAATTACCAATTACCATTACACTTGAGCAGATTAATCTATGACTGACATCCTATGTGGGGTTTCTCGAGGGGTTTAATTAACAAACTATCTGCCTTGCCTTGATATATGGGCTAACCCATTTTTTATGTGTGTGTGGGGGGGGGGAGGGAATCAATATACGTGATTAATGAATAATCAACACGTTCTTGCTTATTTTGTGGTGCGATAGTATTCTATACGACTGATTCCTGAAATTGGATTGACAATGGGTTTTACCTGGAGCTGATCTATGTTTTTGGTCTAGGAGAAAGTACACTAGAACTTTGGCATCAGTCTATGGATTCTTGGTTATTCTGGTGTTTTGGCATTAATTCTAGGTTTTCACCTCAAATTGTTAGGGTATGGCATTATGTTGGAAATGATTCCAAGTGCAATTTGCACTTCTTAAAGTCTCTTACTCATTAGTTATTTCTAACTCCTGTTTCATATGTTTACAGGTTTTGAAGACACCTGTCTCACTGGATATGCTTGGTCGTATCTTTAATGGTTCTGGGAAACCCATTGACAATGGCCCTCCTATCCTTCCTGAGGCTTACTTGGATATATCTGGCAAGTGCCTAGGGATTATGAAGTTGTGTCTTTGTGAATATATGTCAGGTGACCATAATTGATGTATTCCTTAACCTGTTTTCTTCAGGAAGTTCAATAAATCCTAGTGAAAGAACCTATCCTGAGGAAATGATACAGACAGGAATTTCAACTATTGATGTCATGAACTCAATTGCCCGAGGACAGAAAATTCCTCTTTTTTCTGCTGCTGGTCTTCCCCACAATGAAATAGCTGCTCAAATCTGTCGCCAGGCTGGTTTGGTGAAACGACTGGAGAAAACTGATAACCTTCTTGAGGTATATGATCATAACAAAAAAGTATCTTTAATAAGTAATAACTGTAATATATATGTGTGTGTATATATTATATACTCTTTTTCATTTTTTCTTTTTCTTTCTCAGAGGCAAACACTTTTGCCTCTTCAATTTCCAAAAATTATAAGTTACCAACTTTAATTGAACAATAGTGGCAGCACATCTAGAGTTAAAAATATTGCATGCTAGCTGCAACAAGACAACATTGACAAGAAATCTATAATTTAAAATGTTCTGACTAAACCAAAACAAAATATTTACATGTCCACTTTAATAAAATGTCTTGTGTAAAACAACTCATCATTTTTCTTAACTAAAATTACAAATGCATATTCCTTCGCTGTACATTTAACAGTGCCATAATCAAAATGCATTCTTCATTCTGTGCAAAAGACTGGAATGAGATTCAATTATATCATTAGATTCCTCACCTATGAAGGTTGCTTAATAAATAATAAGGCATAATGTCATTCTATTTGATCTTATGTGGAGATGTGACATTGGTCTGTCAATAGAAGGTATTTCAATTTCGTGTTAAGAGAACCGTAGAGATATGGTCTTAACTCATAACTTCAATATTCTCCTGACCTTTTTTGGAAAGAATTCATTATCTGAGTTTTATTCTGCCTTTGTACATAATTCACTGTGTACCTTGCTTGGATATCATTTGAAATCTTGAGGTGACTGTTCTGTATCAGTTAAGTTCTTATGATTTATCTGTTCTGTAGGGTGGTGAAGAGGACAATTTTGCTATTGTCTTTGCAGCTATGGGAGTCAATATGGAGACAGCTCAGTTCTTCAAACGTGATTTTGAGGAAAATGGATCGATGGAAAGAGTGACCCTTTTCCTGAACTTGGTAAGTGTGCTAATAACCTTGATTTATACTGGTGACTTTATCTTTGATCTTCATTTTTGTCTTATTCTAATATCAGTTTTTCTGCAGGCCAACGACCCAACAATAGAACGTATCATTACACCTCGTATTGCTCTCACAACTGCAGAGTATTTAGCATATGAATGTGGCAAGCATGTTCTTGTCATATTGACAGATATGAGTTCTTATGCTGATGCTCTCCGTGAGGTAACATATGCAATAAAATTCATCTTTCTCAGTAGGGGCATAAATGAGCTGAGTCGAGTAGTGTCAAACTCGAATACTCAAGCTTGACTCTATAACTTACGTAACATTAATTAATTTTTTTAATTTTTTTATTATAGTATATTTGTAAATAATTCATTATTAGGGGTACAAAAGTAATGTTAGCTCAATTAAGCTTGATTAGGCTCACGAGCCTTGTGAGCCTAGTATCGCTGAGCTTGAACTCGAGCTCGAGAACTACTCGAGTAGCTTTAGCTCGAGCTCAACTCGATTGAATTCGAGTCAATTTCAAGCTTTTTCCGAGTTGAGCTTGAGTAGCTCGTGAGCCGGCTCCACTAACTTACACCCCTATTTCTCTGCTATGTCGAATAGCAGCTTATTTGTAATATAAAGTGCCTCTGCCATCTTTTTGAACAGCTCGTATACTTAAATCTATGTTATCATGTCTATGATTTGATTTCTCTGTCATGTTCTCATTGGTCGACTTCAAGTACTTGTGAAAATTGTGGGTGTGAACAAATGTGTTGACTTCCTTCTTAGGTCTCTGCTGCTCGTGAGGAAGTTCCTGGAAGACGTGGGTATCCTGGTTATATGTACACCGATCTGGCAACAATCTATGAACGAGCTGGTCGTATTGAAGGGCGAAAAGGATCCATCACACAAATTCCAATCTTAACCATGCCCAATGATGGTAACATATATGTTCATATTGAACATTAGTATCTGGTAATCGTATTTTCTTCTTTAGTGTTTTCATGAATCAATCTTACTCTATTTTTTTCTTTTTACTTGGTCAGATATTACGCATCCAACTCCAGATCTTACAGGTTATATTACTGAAGGGCAGATATATATCGACAGACAACTTTACAATAGGCAGGTAAATAAGATCGATGCTTCTCCAGCACTGTTTTAGAAACTTGACTGGACCTTGGCTTGGTTTGATCAGAAATAGATAACTGAAATTTATTTAAAAATCCACCGGTAGGAACTGGTAACAGGAACAGGCTGGAAATTCAACACTTCAATAAAAATTTGAAAAAAAAATACTAACAATGAAATCCGCTTATTCAAAGTTTCAGTGTGAAAACCGAGATCAGAAAGTAAAATAATACATCTGGTCTTATTTTTGTTATTAAGTTTCTTTATTTTTTGGTTATTTCTTTTGAAGTTTAGATTTCGTTATTTTTTTATGAATTTTCTAATTTTATGCATAAAATATGGAGTATATTACATTATATATCAAAAAAACATAGTTAATTTATAAGAGACCAAGTGATCCTCTAATAGCTAACTGATGGCCTGACCAGTTCGATTTCCTCTCCAGCTCTTAAACTGCTCTCTGGTACTTTGGTATGGGTAATATATGATCTCACGTGACGTCCCGCTACCTTTTAATTTTGGGGCTTTTGGTCTTCAAAATTTTTGAACTAAATGACTTTTGTATTCATAAAGTAGCTTAAAATAATCTTAGTGAATTTGGCTGAATATATGTTGTCTGACTGATGTGCAGATATACCCTCCAATTAATGTGCTGCCGTCATTGTCTCGTTTGATGAAGGTAAGTTGAAATAATATTTAATTTGTTTGGATTAACTGGCAGAAGCAATAATAGGATCATCTGAGTAAGTATTCACTAAAATATTTTGCAGAGTGCCATCGGGGAGGGCATGACTCGTAGGGATCACTCTGATGTGTCTAACCAGGTAGATTATCTTTGTCTATTTCATTATGCAAAATTAACTACTCCTATCTCTAATAAGCTCAAAAAACTTCATGTTGCTTTTCCATTTATATTTGACTGATTACTGATATCTTGAACTTGATATGCTTAGCTATATGCAAACTATGCCATTGGGAAGGACGTTCAAGCAATGAAAGCTGTGGTTGGAGAGGAAGCACTTTCCTCAGAAGATCTGGTCCGTCGTTTGTGCATAACTGCTTTAACATATCAATTTTTAGTGAAATAAATGAATTTAGAGCAACGCTTGGATGCACCGTGCGACCTGTGCACAACTAATACTGTTCAATAAACCAACTAATACCTTTTAATAACACTGACTATTACCATTTAAAAAATGCACTTGAGTCGCACGGCGCAACTCGTGCATAGAAGTATTTGCCATAATTTGAGATTACTAATTGAACTATGCATGGATGTGCAGCTATATCTCGAGTTCCTTGATAAATTCGAGAGGAAGTTTGTGGCTCAAGGGGCCTACGACACACGCAACATCTTCCAGTCACTCGATTTAGCATGGACACTGCTCCGGATCTTTCCTCGAGAACTTCTTCATCGTATTCCAGCAAAGACGCTCGATGCATATTACAGCAGGGATGCATCTAACTAAGAAGGGGAGCTAAGGTCTTGGTCCGGTGTCTCTGTTTTGGTGTGATATATTGTTTGATGTGTATCTTGTTGAGTGGTTTATATCTCTCTAGCTGTTTCGAAATAAGCGTCGAGATCTTTGATGAGCGAGCCCACGGAAGTGAACTATATCGATATTCTTTTTAAAGAGGACCAGTTAGATCCAGTAATTTTATTCAAATTATTGCACCGTTCTAGAGGTGAAGAGCATATGGCTTCTTAAAAGTAAAAGTTCGGTAATATAATCACTCAAATTTATTTCCACTGTTATTTATTTGCATTATTTTCCCAGGAGGCTGTGGCGTGGCTTTTTGAACTTGTATTTACTGGACGACAGTTCTATGTATCATTATATTTTTATATCAAACAATAAATAAATAAGATTTGCTTCGGGCTTTTTTTGTGTTGCAGTATAATTTATCAACATTTGCAATTCATTGAAAAATCACTGACTTTGCTGAATGTAGGTCGATGAATTTTATCAGCATTCTCAGGTTAGTTGCGTATAATGTTGTGTATATATTTGTGGTACGTCTCTTTGCAATATCATGTGTGTGTTTGTAACATTCTAGTTTAGAAAAGGGACACATGAGCTGCCAATATATAGGTCCTTATACAATCTAAAATATTCCCTAATTAATTTCTAAGCTCTTGTTTCATCTTGGAATCTTCACTTTAACATCCGTTGTGAATCTTGAATGATCTGGTTCACCTTTGCTGCCATTTCTACTCTTTCCCACATCTCTCGCCGTCTCATCTCCTCTTCACTAGTCACAGAGTAGTGACGTTCAAGCTGCGATAGGCACTTGGAGTAGAGATTCGGCTCCATTTCCACCAGCATTTCCTTCACGTTTTCTGTCAGTTGGCGTACGCTTTTGCTCCAATGCCTATATAGATTTTCCTCCATTCCTTGTACAACAATCGGAAACACTTCGTTTATCGCTTCTGATGCCATCTTCACAAACCACTCGTTGTTCCAAACGTAGAGAGCCCGCTCCGCAACCTGAATCATGATTCATTATAAATAGAGAGTTTGAATTGAAATATTCGGAGGTAGAAGATGTTTTTTATCCTGTAAGTTTGTCAAATTATGCGTTTAGGACACTTCATTTTCCCGAATTGAATTTCACCCCGTCAACTTTCAAAAATTCTACTTTTTAGTCATTTGACCGGTTAAACCGGTTGTTCACCCCTGTAGCCGATCAAAAGACTATAAAATGACTAAAAATGTTATTGAAAATCAATTGGGGAAAGTGGGGTGTCCTAAAACACAAATAAACAAACTTATTAAGACCAAAAAAACTAATTCCCTATTCATAATAACAAATTCATTCAGGTTTTGTATGGATGAATCAAAACTGACCTGTGAGTTGCAACTGTTCAAACACTTGGTTATCTGCCTACACAAAGGCAGGGCAAGAATCCTGTACTGCTCAATCTCCATATTCTCCACCAATTCTTCAAGCTCACCAATCAGCAGAACTTCCTTCTGACAATTAGTCATAGGCCAATATCTCAACATACCCTTAACCACAACCACCCCAAGCATAGGCTCTTTCTCAACAAACTGATACACACAGTAAGCCAACTGCTTATGGTACGCCTGCATCCCTTTAGGCCTGTGCAAAGGTATCAGAACTCTCATCAAGAACACCTTGTGTTCCTCCTTCAACGGCACGCTGAAACCGTTGATTATCGTCCCCCATATCTCCAATATATCCCCAATCCCGCCGTGTTTCTTCTCTGTCTCGTAGATGTAGTGCAGGAAGACGTCGTTCATGGCTCTCCTCATGAATGATCTCAGGGAATGCAGCTTGGAGTATATCCTGTGGATCACGTTCTTGAGACTGTCGCGTTCTCTGGGGTCGTCGGACTGGAATAGGGCGAGAAGATTGAGAATGAAGGATTCGTCGATGTATTCGTGGAGAAGCTTGGATTCTAAATTAATTAGGAGACGGAGGAAAATGTCGTATATTAGCTGGAGGTGGGGCCAGGAGGCGGTTGGGGTGGCGATGAGGTCATCATCGTCTGGCAGGATGCTGATGATGGCTGTGGTGGGGGGAGGCAGGGGGCGGAAGAGGTGGTCGGAGATCATAAAGAAAATCGGGGACAGGATTTCCTTCGGGACCCCCACTTTCATCGGTTTTATAATCGAGCAAAGGTCGATGAGCTTGTTGCGTTTCGTGTGGTGCTGTGAGGGGGACTCCGTAGGGTCGGTGAAAGTGTAGGTGTAGGAGCAGTACGAGATCAACGAGAGGATCTCCTCGTATTCTGAGTTCCGACGCTGTTGCTGCCTTCTCGTGCTGTTGTACATCGAATCATGATCGAGGAGTGATTTCAGAGTTGTCGATTTTTGCTTCGGGGAAGCTCTCGGGCTGTTCGTGTGAACGCCCATTGCTCGATTTTCGGGAGAAGAGAGGTTTTGGTGTTGGGACTTTGCTGAAATAGATGGGAAACGATACTTCTTATGATGGAAAATATTGGGGAATCCGGAAATATTCTGGTAAGTAAAGACACTCTTTTTTCCTGTCTTTAACTTTTGTTCTTGTGAGTATCAAAGCCAGCTTTGTCTTATTTTTTAACTAGGGGTATACACATTGTGGTGATCATTGGGGAATATAACAGTGACGGACCCAGAAATTTTACCCTGGGGGGCCCAATTTATAACATAGTGTAATTTAAAACGACTTTTAATTTTTATATATTTTTGAAAATTATTTGGACTAAACATCTTTATATTAACAGAATCGAATACATTTATATGTATATTGAAAATGTGAATTATACATATTCTTTATCTATTTTGTTACCCTTTTTTTCACCTAAAAAATCAACGTTTTATTTATAGAGTGTTGATTTTTACAATGATTAATAATAGTGGTGTATAGATGAACAAATTATGCATATAATACTTTTGTTTAAAGGAGATGATATTAAGATGAGAGATAGTTTTATACATGATATATAGCAGATAATCTATAACACAAATAATACTCATTCTTCCAAAATATTAGGCGTTATCATTACACAATTTATCTTGGCCTTTACTATGCAGACCGTACATATATATAGGTGTGTTTTAATTATAAGATATATATATAAGAAATTCAAGTGAGGTCAAAAAATAAGTGGATTTCTAGGGACAAGGTAGGTCCGCCCTGGGAATATTGGGATTTTGGAGAAAAATACGAGCAATTTTGGATATATTCAGAAACAGTGCAATCGCCTAGTGTACAAAGCAAACCTAACTCACAATGCATGCTTGAAAAGTTGCTAGTAATCAGCCATGTAGAAAGCGATCATGCCTAATGAAAAAGATGTTGCATAAATAGATTAATAGTGGGAATAGTTCCATGTTGAAATCAATTATCATGTTTCATAGTATGTTAATTGACTATTCATATCATGAAAGGGTCAAAATCATTTTTTATTAAAATTGTCCCTCACAGCTTTTTTAATTTTAAAAGTGTTTTTACTATTGAGTAATAGTTGCAAACATTCCCTAGGAACCATAATAAAAATCGAAGTTGAAATTTCACGACAAAAATTAAATTTATTAACCGTATCACATGTCCCATTAAATCATATTACTTGTTTTCACTATTCAATATCACTTGTTTTCATTAAATCGTATTAGTTATTTCTAGTGAACAATGTACCTTATTTTTATACCACTTTTATATTAAAAAAACAACTAATACTATAAATAAATGATATTGTTTAATGAAAATAAGTAATACGATTTAATGAAATAGATAATACGGTTAAAAAAAATAGTTAATTTCATTATGAATAAATTTCACATGATACTTAGAGCTTGTTTGCAAACCCTAGAAAGTGGTTGAGGGGGTGTTTGCAAAAATTATGGTTTTAAATTAGTGATTAAAATTAGTAATTATGAGAAAAGTGATTAATAGTAGAAGTTGATAGTGTTTGTAAGAAAAAAAAAGTTAGATAGTGTTTGCAAAAAAAATTAAAAGTTTTAAAAAAAGACTAATAAGCTACTAAAAGCACCATCTTTGAAGCTTATAACTTATAACTTATGGGAGTTTATTTAAGCTACTAAAAGAAAAATAAAACACTTCAAATTGCTTTTACACACAATTTTAGATGATTATAATCACTTATAAATTTTTGAAAATACCCCTGAAAATTATTTATTTTAAATGTTGTTAGACATAAATTTTTTTTAAAGGTGCTTCTGCTCATGGGTTTGAGTTTACAAATTGACACTTAATCATTATTTCATAGAGAATAATTGCTTTAAAATGTCTTTAGAAAAATGCAGAGTTGGTCGCTTATTTGACCTCCATCAGTTCAGATAAATATAACTCAGCTCAGGGCTGCAAATTTGTGTGCGTTTAGTTTCCATAATTAATTTTAACTTTTTACTACTGAAATATTTTATTATTTACAGTTAACAAGTCAGTGATATACACATATATATACTTTTCACTTCAGTGTGATTTTTAACTTTACTACTGCATTATTTTATTATTTACCGTTAACAAGTCACTGTGATATGTATGTATATATATACTTTTCACCATCTTTTATAGGTCCTACAATTATAATATACATATGCACGTTATAGAGTGTGACTAGACTACATACGGTTTTTTTTACTGTAACTTCAGGGATGAATTTGTGGAAGTGTGGTTTCTACGGAACTTTATGCCACAGCATTTATTCAAACGGGTAATGGTATTTCCTTTCCAAAAAATATAAAAAAATAATGGTATTTGGGATGATTTAATTAATTCAGGGTGAATCACTTTCAATTACTTCTGTATCTTTAAAAAAAAAAAAATATATATATATATATATATATATAAATTATTACTTATTTCATTAAGGATACAATAGTCTTTTTATTATATAAAGCAGTGATGTAAAAGTCCCGACTAGTCCCCACTTAGGCGGCGTCTAGGCGCTAGGAGGTCTTCGGCCGACCCGATTTTGCCTAGGCGCCGCCTAGGCGACCGAGTCGGGAGCTAGATGGCTAAGTCAGGAGTTAGGTGTCCAACACTAAGGTATTGGAGTATTTGATAATGAGAGACTTTGTTCTTAGAATAAATTGATGGTAAGATTAATAATTTTCATTACACTAAAATTCCAAAACACAAATTTATTTAGTTTTTTTATGTTAAATTAATTTTCTTGTACTCTATAATGAATTATAGATATAAGAAAATGTGTTTCAATTGTTATATAGATTTAAGCGGTTATATAATGAATTAATTAATTAATTTTGAAGTGTATTTTTGTTATAATATATTGATAAGTAGTAAATAAAACTCATTTAGATGAAAAAAAACAAAAGAAAATCGAACCGATTAATCCCCAATTAGTCCCCGCCTAAACGGCCTAGGCGCTAGGCGGTCCAAATCCGTCCGACTACCAATTTTCGACTTCTGCACCCTCGATATAAAGTGACACATCTATCTCTATCATCGGAGGTGAATCACCCCATTTAATAGCGTACTATTCAAAATAGTTGATTCTCTCTAATTGTTAAATTTCTTCTTCTTGGTTATGTAAAATTTAGTCACCGTCTTGTAAAACTCGGCACTCAATAATGATAAAATATTGTATGCTTAGTGTAACGTGTAATTAAAGTATATTTTTAAAGATAAATTTTTGTGTGCACCCTTTGCACCAATTTACATATTGGTGTAATTGGATTTTAATTCAATTCTTTTTTTTGCCCGGACCCAACCCGAGTAGCTCATGATTCACCAGGCCCAAATAGATCATGATTTAGTGTTTAGAGTTCATGATTTAGGATTTAGGATGTAGAATTTAGGGTTCATGGTTCATCCAAATTAAAATTGAATCAAATTGCATCAATTGCACCTTGTGCAATTGGTGCACACAAACATCACTCTTTAAAATAATATTAATTATTATTATTGAATAAAATTAATTATTTTTATTGAACAATATAAATTGTGCATCAGATATTATTCTGTAAAATTAATTCTATTTTAAAATGCATTTGGGTTGCATAGTACATAATGTACAAGAGATTTACTCATAACATGTGGTAAATGAATCCCAAACTTCTCTCTTTTTTAAGACTAGTATTTCGCCAGTCCGTGCGTTGCACGGAAGTTATTAGTTTTTACATATTTAATTAATTTAATACTTCATCAATTTCAAAGTTATTTTACCCCTAGTTCCCAAAAGGTCCGTCCCAAACTTATTTATCAATTTTCATAAAATGCATGAAGTAATTACACCATTTTCCACTATCCCCTCTCAATATCTACAAATTACATCTCATGTCATTATTTTTACACACAAAAAGTCATCTACTTTAACAATAAAGTAAAATGGACTTCTACACCCTCAATCAAAAATCACTTTATCACTTTAAAAACTAATAAATAACTCACACATTAAAACTCGTGACAAAAACAAATGGGTAAACGACTTTGGGACGGAGGGATCATTATATACTTTTAGTATCACTTTAATTTGTAGATTATAATTAATCTTTTAGATATTAATTGATAACTTAACCATGATAAAATCTTTTTTTAGTCAAATATATATTAGTAAAAATAAATTTTAATATTTATTGTCATCCTCGAAGTTCAACTGCAAAATATCCTAAAACTTAGAGTATCCCATTACCATTTCACAAATTATTTTTTTAAACAATACTTATTAAGTATAAATAATTCCCATATTCTAATTTATAAACACACATATATCAGCTTGTTTTATTTTTTTAAATAAAAGTTAAATGACAACAACCATTTGTTAAATAAAATAGCATTCAAAGTTTTAAAGAAAAATAATGTAGAAAAAATAAATAAATCATAAAATAAGTCAAAAAATCTAAACATTTCGGAACACTTCTTAAAATACAACATTCTTTGTTGTATTATGTTCAGAACTGCCATTAGTACACAACATAATCCTCAAACCACGTCGACTGGTAACCCTCAAAACTGCGACATAAAGCTGGCCATGGCTAAACACCGGGTTTTTAAGAAATACTCCAACTTGAGAAAATGATTGTCCTTGACTTTTATTTATTGACATAACATACGAAACAATCAACGTGAATTGTCTGCGTGTAAACTTGAACGATAACCTAGTATCGGAAGGAGTCAGTGACAATCTAGGTATGAATGCTAGTTCACCAGCGCTGCCGCCAGTAAGAACTTTACTTTCGATCAATCTATCACTCAACCTAGTGACCACCTACCTACAAAAAAAAATATTATAAAATTAATCTTAAAAGAAATGGTAAAATATTTGTTAAAAAAAAAGTTAATTAAAAAATAAAAAGTTTACCTGGTTCCGTTACACAATTCCCTTGAATGATCTATATTTCTCAACAACATAACAGGTGTTCCAACTTTGAGATTAAGTTCATGGTCAGGCACACCGGAAAATTTCAAAGTGTTGAGGAACTCGGGATTATTAACATCAGCAAGAGAATCAAAATTGGAATCAGACCTGCAAAGACTATCGGAGCTGAGATACTTGCGAGACTCCTTTTGATTTAACCGAACCATGTAATAATTAATAGATTTAACAACATCAAGTGTCGGCGCAAGTATAGCTCTGTTTTTGTAAAAATTCGTGATCGTACATCCTCGATTTAAAATCCAGACAAATACAATCAACTATAGAAGCAATTGGATCATCACCACATTTCAACAAAATATCATCAGGGACGATAATATCTGAACCATAATCAGTTTTTGTCCCTATACTTCCATCACCAACTGATTCGATCCATTCCAAAAATAATTTCATTTCGTTCATCCCCTGAACCGAATCGAATTGCATCAACCTCATGTTTCTTCTCAACTTCTAAACAGTGCATGCATTTCACAAATCGGATGAATTGATAGTGGCATGTACAATGTCTTGTCTCCTTCCTTTTGGAATGACAAGCAATATCTGTCGAAAATCTCCCCCCAAATAATTATTTTTCCACCAAATGGTATTTCACAGCGCGATGGATCAGACAGCTGCATGATATCTCTCAATGATGTATCTAATGCTTCAATACAATGTGTGTGAGTCATTGGAGCTTCATCCCATATTATGAGCTTGCACTTAATCAAAAGTTCAGCAAGATGACTACCTTATTTGATGTTACACGTAGAATCTTCCAGACAATTGATTGGAATGCAAAACCTAGAATGCGTTGTACGTCCACCAGGAAGTAAAAATGATGTTATGCCACTCGATGCTACATTCAATACAATCTCACCTTCAGATCGTAATCTAGAAGATAGTGTCCTCCACAAAAATATTTTCCCAATACCTCCATAACCGTACACAAAAAACACTCCACCTAAATGCGATGACACGGATATAATTATTTTATCAAAAATAACACGTTGCTCATCATTCAATCTCCCTAGCAAAACTTCATACTCCATTCCCAGGTCAGCTCTATTATACGATAACTCGAGTCAAAATCATCCTATTACGGGATGTTGTATTGGTATCAACAACTGCCACAGACATACCATCAAAGTCATGCAAACTCTTACCAAGAGAACGTAACATATTATCAATTTCTAAAATACAGCAATTCTTGATCTCATCATCCGACATTCTCAACTCTAGAAAATATAAGAAGAATAAAAAAAATCATAATTTAAAAAATCATACATAAATTATTAAATGATATTTTTTAATAATATACTTAACAGTTACATATTATATATATATGAAAATATACCCACCAACAATATAAAAATGATATTTTTTCTTTCAAAACACTTAATATAATATAATATAATATAATATAATATAATATAATATAATATAATATAATTATGATTGATTACATAAAACGCCTAAAAAATAAACCATGCAATAAACTTTGGTGTGGAAGAATAAGAAAATCGAGCGAGAAATAATTGGGCGGAGGGAATTAAATTGAAATAATTATAATTTTAAAAAAAATACCTAGATACCGCATTATTTTTCTTCTCTTGTACAAAATATCATCGGACAAATATTTTCAACACTTATCCCATATTTCACCCGGATTATTTAAAGATCCGGAATTGAGAAGAGTAACAAAAAGAGATCTCATCGAAGATGCAGATGCCCAAACGCTAGCCTGTTCTAGCTATCATCGTCCAACAACCCTCTAGCAAAGCAAGCATCACGGAATGTGGAATAAACTGTTCCTCTAAATTTTTTGATATCATCAAAACACGTAGGTCCAGTGACAACGTTCAATAGAATCCTCAGATAATATGCCTCGCCAGTACCAGGTGGTACATAAGAAATACGACCAACTGAAAATCACCTCTGTCTTGGTTCCCACTTCCTTGTTTTTCTTTTAAAAACAAAAAACTGAGGAATTTGAGCATATGTCAACTTAGCGACATCATCAGAATGCTTATTCAACTCAAACCAAGCTAAAAACATGTTAGTCTTCACACTCGGTCTGTCCAAAACAAAATGTAAAGAATCGGTGTCCCTGAACACAACATTCTGTTGTTCTGGTAGATGGAATGTCAAACGTTCAACAAACAGATTCCTGTAGTTAATTTCAAAACCAAATAATCTACAAGCAGCTTCACACGACGAAATATACCTACAATCATAATACATCTTGATCTCATCAACCTCCGATGCGTGATTAGACTCCCCATTATTTTCAACAAAAGTAGCTGTCACACGATCATGACCCTTGTTGATATACTTGAATAAGTATTTAATGGCTCTGGATTGATTGCACCATTCAACATTAATATGTGCATCGTATTTCTGGAGAAGATATCTGTTATGAGGAACAACAAATCTGTTGTCCAAAAAAACACCCTTTTTCTTCACGGTTTTTCCATCGTCCTTCCGCCTATAAATAGGATATCCATCATCATCAAATGAACTCTCGGACAAAAAATTCTTTGGAAAATGCTTTGTACACCTTCTTCAGAGTAGCATGGAGTGTAATTAACAGTTAGACCACAAGGACCATGCATCATAAAATCACGGACAACTTCAAAGTACTGCTTATCATTTGACTCATCTAGTAATTCAGCTGATATTATTCAATCAATATCATCACCTGAAGGAGCATCGTTATACTTTTCCAGAAAATCCAAGACATGCGCATGAGGCAGACCACGTTTTTAAAACTCAACAGTATATAAAACTGCAAAATAACGTATAGATTTTATTACAAATTTCTACATTAAATTTATGATTATATACTATTATTATAATATAATTTATTTATAAATAAAACTTTATACAAAAAAAATAAAAATTATACCTGATTTAACGTTTTCAAATATTTTATTTTGTCGAATGTCACGAATCAGTGCATCCAGTTTGACCTTAAAGATGCGACATACAATATTTGGTTGATCTTCGGGATTTTGACCTCTATGCGACATATAACGAACAATTTATAGTCATTTCACATTGCACGTAAATGTTATAAACAATTGTAGATAACCAGCCGAACGACAAATAGCCATAGCATCTTGATAATTCTGCATCATGTACCTCGAGACTCCAGTAAATGAAGGAGACAAAACAATGTGTTTACCAATAGCTCTTCCTTCCTTCTCCCCATTCAAATAAGCATCTTCAAGACGGACATACATATCACACCGAAGTTCCTTCTGATGATTTTTTATGTACAAAAGCCTTGCAGACTCAACCATCGTATATGCATCCACAATGAACTGTTGCGTCAATCTCTTGCAAGATAGTAGTGTAGGCGGCTCCTCATTCCTATCCTGAAGACGATATGTAAAAAACTCTCTGATGCTTATACCAGTCCTTTGTCCAACCCTTCCCAATGCAGATTGAGAAAATGGTATATCTTCCATGTACCCATCCTCACCATAAGGAAAAAAAAGAGGATATTGCAAAGCAAGATAAGACGGATTCAACTCTGTAATACGTTGCAGTATACCAGAATATATTTGAATTATAATGTCCCCAACAGTACTGTCAAGATCACCAGTAACCACAACTGCAACTTCTGAAACTGTAGGTAAGTTGTGAGTCCTTGGATCGTAGCCTCTACTTCCGATTAATTGCATAGTTACTTTTCTGTGACCAGAGTTGAATTTATCTCTAGCATATCTAAACCTCTTAACCAAAACATTGTTGTTGTCCAGCATTTCTTTTAAGTTGGATACAATCTCAGCTTGCATTGTATTTATATTTTCCACTGACCTGAAAATATATATGTATATATATATATATATGTATCAAATAATGGGATGTAATTAATTTGATTGAAGATAAAATAATACGTAGATAACATTTTTAAAAATTTAAAATATCTTACCCGACAGATCGAATCTTGATATATATTTCATTATTTATATCGTATATGTAGAGCTGGGCATACGCTGGGGGATCACGACCACTTGGAAGCAAACTACTCAATATATGATAATTCTGACCATGCATTTGAAACACCAGGGGAGATTTACCTCTATTTAATTTTCTATCGATATTTTCGCCTAAAGATGTAAAAGAAAACATGTTGTTGAATGAACGAACGTTATCCAAAAAATATTTGACCCCATATCAAATCTTGAAGAAGTAATGTAGGCTAAAGCATTAGAGGTAACTGATTTTTTCCTTGCATACAACACAAAGAAAATTTTGGAGCTAATTCTTTTTTTGTAGATTTCAATCGTTCATCAAACCAAAACATAACACCACAAAATTTACATCGATGTATAGGATCACTTCGATATTTGAAACAAATAAATTATAAAATAAGCATTAATTTAAGAAACTAATAAAAATACAAATTTTAAAAAGAGATTCTATTTAAAAAAACTTAATAAAAAAATATGAACAAATAGATAAAACAACTTACAATCAACTTCATTATCATAACAAATTGAATCGTCGGGATCTAAATCAATTATCTCCGAACTATCATCATTATCATGCGGCAGAACATCGTTAAATATTGGCTCTCTAGACCTTAATTCTTCAACATGAATATCATCTCTAGCTAAATGATCAGGAAAAGAAAAATTTCCAACATTCTTATCATTAATGTGTCGATTGCTAGATCCACTAACTGCATTTGACATAAAATAATAATTATATAACAAAACAAATGTAAAATAACTAATAATACTTATAATGATATATAGTATTAATGAATTTTTTTTAATAAACATAATAATATAATATAAGTACCATTGGTAACATCGGGATTTTGTTGTTTTGCATACATGTCCTTGCTTGAATTATCAAACTTATCACCAAATACATAACGAAAAAGGTTAACATTTAAGCAAAAGAAATTATAAAAAAAAAATTGTAAACTGCAAGTTTTTTTAAAAATATCACTTAATAAACTTATAAAATAAATATAAAAAAAGTACTTTGTCCTATATAAATAATATTAAAATGATACGTGAACAATATAATTATTTGCTTTAATTATCAACATAATGTAATATTTCAAAAAATCAGTATAATTAATAGTTATAATATTTTTGGAAGGTGTATGTAAAACAAAAATAAAGCAGTTATGGTCTTGAAAATAAGTCAATCCAATAAAGAATAAGTTACCAAAAAATATTAATTATAATGACATTTATTCAAAAAGAAAAGACTTTGGACAAATTTTCAAAAATATGATATATTACATAATATATTACGTGATCAAAATAGCTATGATGAGATATAGTATATTATTTGGTATAAGTTAATAAATTATAAATTGCACATTAAATTATTGGTCATATTAATAATAATTGTAAACTTAAGAACATTTATCCCAAACTTTATATTATCTTAATTATTGAAATAAAAGAATTGTTGGTGGGAAAATCAGGAATAAAATATTATACATTTTAAAGTATAAAAAACATAAATTCAAATTTAATAAAAAAATTATATTTTCTTCATATTAAGGATTATTTTAATTTCAATGTTGTGATTAAAATAAGAACCATGCTTAATATTTTCAATGTAGTAAATTTATTCTTTATTCTATATCAATTATTGTATTTTTATGCATTCTTCATACTTCAATTCTTAATAATTAAGAATCACTATAATTGGAGATACAGTGTAAAAATTTATAATTCAAATTATTCAATATATAGTTATTTTATGATTTACAAATCTTTTTAAAAAAAAGTATAATTATGGAATAATATATTTACATTGTTGTATTTCATTATAATTATTAATTGATAATATGCTCATAACCGTGATAATATATAAAAATTGATAATTTTCTTTTAATTTTGGGATTAATCTACTTATTGTAAAATTATTATTTATATAATTGAATGCAATAAGAATTATAATAATTAATGCACGAAATCAACACATGAAATTAAATTAAATAGATTAAGCAATTCACTTGATTGTGTATGCCCATATTAGTAAATATATTTTCAATTATTGTAGCACATATCCGATA
Organism: Stenogyne calaminthoides; assembly: GCA_037126765.1. Classification (NCBI taxonomy): domain Eukaryota; kingdom Viridiplantae; phylum Streptophyta; class Magnoliopsida; order Lamiales; family Lamiaceae; genus Stenogyne; species Stenogyne calaminthoides. The sequence continues at coordinate 29,827,219 of JBBCBC010000023.1, read as the reverse complement.
CATACCAACCTGAAAATTAAACAGACTAAAAATTATAAAATGCAATATAAAAAATAATATTATTAAAAAAAATATTTTATAAAACACTAATCACACTATTTCGAAGAATCCAATCAATTGACTTCACATCAAAGTTAGAAACATCACTGCCTTCACCGGCTTCATACAGAGAAGACCACGAAATGACCCACATATTTCTTTATCTTTCGATTTAATAGCAAAACTATAAAAAATAGAAAAAAATTATTAAAGTGCATTTCATATAAAAACCTCTTCAAATTTTTTTGAACATACATAATTTTACCTCTTTTTCAAATCAGAAATTTCCTTAATGTCATTACCAAAAATAATTTGGGAGGTATTGAAGGAATTTGACATTGATACTTCACCTGAAAATTAAGGTACAATTTTTAATATAATTTTTTTAACAACTTAGACATTTGTCAATAAACATACCGTTAAAAAAATTTGATAGAAACATTTTGAAAACAAGTATAGGTGGAGTTTCATATCCAGATGCATGCACTTTTTTCAATTCATCAATGAAATCACCCCAAAGGGAAACTTTCAACAGCGAACCCCTTGTATGAAATATATAAAAAAAATTAAACGTAAATAACAAAAAGAATTAAAAATTTAATATACATATAAAAAAAATACTCACACACTGTCCTCTATGGTCAAATCCAACAATTTTGTAGTTCTTGACCCAACTTGTCTATCAACAATATCACCAATATAATAGACTCGGCCTATTACATCTACATAATGAAAGTATCAAATTAAATGATAAAAAATAAATGAACTAATTATATATTTTTAAAAGAATATTCATACATAAAAATATATAAAAATATTCATGGTATATCTAGTTACCAATAAGAAGATTCTCATCGATATCATTAACAATTGTTAACTGTGAAAAGTCCCTAAAGAGAAACATGTTGAAAGGAAAATCCACATTAGCTGCTTGAATCAATCGAGTATTAGATATGAACTGGATCTTAAATTTGTTAATGGTCGTCTTAAATGAAGATTTGTCGGGAGTGACAATGAAATTTCGAAGAGTGTACAATCTGCCTTCCACAATATTATCCTTGAACTTATCCAAATGATATGGCTTGATGGTAGCATGAATCCTATCACCCTATACATGAAAAAAAAAATAAATATATATTAAATGAAAAAACGAAATGTGAATACATATATTAAACTATGTAAAGATAGATTATACGAAAAACCAATCAGAGCTTTTATTACAAAATAGATTTAGAGATATATTTTGCTTCATATCCTTGAAAAATAAGAAGAAAAACCATTTTTGAATTCATAAACTCAACATTCTCTCTTGAAGAAAATGACACACGAAAATGATTATATTCACGTGGGACAAAAAATAATGTTTGGACATTCCAGATTTCTTAAAGATTTCTTAGCAATTGGTAAAGATTGATTATACGAAAAACCTCTGAATCATGAAATACACATTCCAGATTTCTTAAAGGATTATTGGGTCCGTAAGCAAGAGCTTCATACACACGAACACAACGTAATTTTAGCAACCATGTCGTTTTGGAAGCATTAACATGTTTAGTCAACGATAATACAGACGCCATGTTGAGGGAAGTTCAACAAACTGAAATTAAAGACAACTTGAACTATTAGATTCTAAAGAAATAAAATGATTTGAAAATAAATAGTAAAAGAGATTCATCATCACCAGTATATTGGAGAGTTGTGTGAAATAAAAATGTGAAATCCATATATTTTTAGGTAGATGACATGTACTCCACATTTATAAAATGAATAATGTGTGCAAAATAAAAATAATAATTAACTAAATAAACTTATAATGTTAATAAAATAAATTATTAAAAAACCGTAATTAGTAAGGGCTTGAATTTAGGATGCAGTTAAATCCGTAATTAACTTTTATTAATGAAAATTGATAAATACTATTGAACATTTGATGCAATTAAATATTAATTGCAATAAAAGTTAATTATGCTATCATGTATTATGAAACAAAATTTGACTACCAAAATTATTCAAATACCAAAATGTATTATTAAAAATATCACAATTAGTAAGGGCTTGAATTGTGTGAAATTAAATCTTTAATTAACTTTTATTAGTGAAAGTTGTAATAATATGAACATTTGATGCAATTAAATATTAATTCCTACTTTACTACACGTGAGTCATGACTGACATTTTATAACACAGAAAGTTACAAAAATTAGCCGTAACCATTGACTTGATCATCATTTCAATTTTAGAATCATTTTTTTACAATTAAATGGTGTAACTAATGCAGAATTTAAATATTATCGTTAATATAGCTTTTTTTTAGGGGAAAATTGCTAATTTCTGCGCATGTTTTCACATGGCTGGTTCAATTCATCTTGGCCCTATATACATATTTTAATTAATAGTGTCACTCATGTGCATTGTTGATTCACATTAGGATACAAATTAAGTATTCCAAAAAAACTAAACATTGACACTTTGTGAACAATACGACTAAATTATTTGACTACTTTAATTATGAGATAATATCATTCATATATTTACGATATCATGCATAAAAAGTTGGAAGTGTAATTCTCGAAATTGTACAATATGATAAATAGTTAGTCATATATCATATTTGATTAATTACATATTTTATAAAGATGACACATACTAATAACAAAATTAGTAATGCTTGAATTAATCACATCATTAAAGTTATATGTAAGTTGTAATGAAATTAACAATATACATATATAATATATATATATATATATATACATAAATCCGAAACTTTAAAAGGAAAGGAGAATAGAAACTTCAATTAAATTATAAAAGTTTAATGCTTTTTTTTAATTAGTGAGCTTAAGGGATATTACCAAAATATATGAATCACTACACATTTATATTATCATTAAAGGACATTTAATGCAGTCAAATTTGTTCTTTTTTAAATAGTTTTCATATATTTTTTTAAAATCTGCATAATTATCGTTGCTTTTAAAAAGTTGCTATAATTAAATTTATGTTACTTTCATTTTTAATATTAATCATCATTATTCCAACTAAAAAAATCATGAGTATCTTTCATTATTTTTTTCATAAATAATCCGTAATTTAATACTAAGATTTTATAATTTTTGAAAAAAAAAATTCGAAATCCTGATTTTGTATCATTATACTTTTTTTATCATTACTTAGATGATTGGTAAATTATTATTTTTTTATTATTTTTTATAAATTATGATTTACAAATCTTAATGAAAAATGTATCATTATGGAATAATATATTTACATTGTTGTATTTTATTGTAATTATTAATTGACAATATGCTCATAACCGTGATAATATTTAAAAATTGATCATTTTCTTTTAATTTTGGGATTAATTAACTTATTGTAAAATTATTACTTATATAATTGAATGCAATCAGAATTATAATAATTAATGCACAAAATCAACACATGAAATTAAATTAAATAGATTAAGCAATTCACTTGATTGTGTATGCCTAATTGTTCTAAAACACTCTCATTTGAAATAAGTAATAATCTTACAAATGAAAAAAAATTGAAATCATTATCGATTTATTATAACAATCTTTGTGAACTGAAGTAATGATTTCAATTGTACACTCTCATTTGAAACGATGAATTAAAATAAAAATGATAAATTATTACTTATAGATAGATAGCTAATTGACTGATGCCAAAGCCAATATATAATTAATCATTTTAAATATTACATTAAATTTCCATTTCAAAATTTAATATTTATATCTTACAAATGAAGAAGCACAACTAGCTTTCGGAAAAAATGAAGTAAATTTCATGGACGAATATCACTTCCATTAACTCTCAATATGTTTTCTTTCAAAGGCAAACCGGTATAGAGATACAACAACCAAACCTGTCGTAAGAGATATTCCACTATTATAAGTTCATCATGCTAATCGAAAAGTAGTAGCCAAAACCAAACTTATAAAATGACAAAGAAAATCATAGAGAAAATCACAAGTTCACTGCCATACTCTTCTCCAACTATTTCATTAAAAAAATACTAATATTTCTTTTTTTTATACAATTGTCAGGAAACTTAAAACATAATCTATTACACAACTCATTAGAAGAACCACAAGATCGCTTGCTTAAACATTTCCGATGCAAATGCTCAACACGAGGACGATCCAAATCGCGAAGTGATATAGCTATGAATTCCACCATGGTTCGATTAATGGTAGATGAGATTTATATGAGTATTTATAGAATTTGAATGTGAAGGTAATGAACAATAATTATGGTGTCAATTAATTATAATTATAAAAAGGGTAAAAAGTAAAAAAGTAAAAAGAATGAGGAGTGATTGATGCAAGGAATTGGACGATCAGGATCAATTTAGAAAAAAAGATCAACGGCTGAGGCAATTTGGAGCCAAAACCAAGAGTGGTAAAATAGGTCCTATTATATATTTATGATTAGGTCTTGTATGCATCATGCACTTCATAAGATATTTTAAAAATATATTCTATAAAGTATTTTAGAAACATATAACTAGTTGCACTGAAATATATAATTTATTACATAAAAACATGCAACTTATTTCACCTACACAAGTTGCACATTTTAATATAACATGTTGTATATTTCAGTATAATAAATTATATATTTTTAAAAGATATTATAGAGTTGCATTACGCAAGTGATGCACAAAAACTTACTTATTTTTAAAATGATAAATAAAAGATTAATCACAGAAATGAGTCCTGTGCCGTATTTTACGCGCGCGCACACATACTTTATATGAGTGTGTCTGACCTGTCCACAGGGAAAAATACACTGATATTTTTTTCCCTCGTATATATTAGCCTATTAGGTGGTAAGTTAAGAAATTAAGAAGAATAGTACATTTTTCAACCAATTGAAAATGTAATTAAGAAAAAAACAATTAAATTTGAAAACACAAAAGAGACAAAAATGCAAGCTTCTACGCGACTGGTACCCAAAAGGTGACCACGTGTCTCAAGTCTGAACTAGCGCGTGGACCCTACCTCCCCCTTCACTCACTCTCACTCACCTAAACCACACTCCATTTCTCTCCTTTCAAAAATCACACACGAAACAAACACACCTTTCTCTCTCTTCAAAACACACACACTCCCCTTCACTCCCTCATTCACAAATCACAACCCTAAACCAACAAACTGCTCACTTCAAAATTCAAATTACCCCCAAATTACATAACCAATTTACAATCCACCATGGAAGACCCCCTAATAACCAACCACAATTTGATCAATTTCCCCTCATTAAACTCCGATCACAACTCGCCGTCGCAGAACGGCATCAATTACTCCGACGAAATCGAGCTCGCTGATTTTCCCGGCATGATGAGCTACACCAGCATGAAGGACCTCCTCCTGTCGTCGCCGCCGTCCGCGGCGTCTCCGACGAGCAGCAGCTGGCAGGAGATCCCGTTCAAGGATCCGCTGGTGCAGCACGCGGCGTGGGCGTATCTGCAGCCGATGGTGGAGGCGCGTGGAGAGGACGATCGGTGGTGGAGGCGGTGCTGCTGGTTGTTCAGCTGCTTCAACGACGTCGTCTTGGTCGTGTTTAATGGTTGGTTTGCGGATGAAAGTGGTGATTGTAAAGTTAGTTGAGAACAGAGCTGGGGAAAAAAAACAAAGCGGCTTTTTTTAAGCTTTGTTTTGATTGGTGGATTTTTTATTTTTGGATTAGTGATTCCAGATACCTTTTTTTAGCGTGTGATTTTTAATTGGTGTACAATGTACATATACATTTCCACTCGCATACATCGTTTGCGATTTTGTGAAATTTGAAATCATTTTGTGTATATAAAATGGATAGTGTTTCTTAAGTAGTAATTTTTAAATTGCTGATATATATTAACAATTAATTAATTTAAGACACTTTTGCGTGAGACCATTTTACGGTGATATATAATGTAATTTGAATATTGACGTTTTAAAATTTTGGGAGGAGTATCTATTAATTGTTCTCCGAGTTTTTGTCATTAATTTTTCCTCTCCCAAAAAGTTTAAAAAAGAAAAGAACAACTACTCATAATTAACTTAAACAACCATTAACAAAAATAGCTCAATTATCGATATAAACATTTGCTAATAGCAAATAATCCTATCATTGGTTACATACAATCCTTTATAATTCATCCTATATATATGATTGGTGCTCAGATGATTCGGCCAAGATTGTCAAGACTAATAAATAAGATTTTAAAAACGCAAGAACTTGTTATCTTTGAAAAGTGCAATTTATTTACACAAAAAAACAGAAGCTGTTAATACGGTAACATAACAGACGCTTCATTTGAAATAGTTACACGTTTCTATTTTGTATAGTTGCACGCTTCTAAAATATACTATGAATGTACGGTGCACTCGGATGCACATGAGACCCACTCTCTATATATATATACTCCCTCCGTCCCAACATTACTTGAATACTTGTCTTATTTGGACGTCCCAACACTACTTGAACATTCTCAAAATAAAAACAAACATAATATTAATACACTCACAACACCCTTATTTTATTCCACTCAAACCCACTAAAACTTACTTTACTTGGTTTGCGTGTCATTTTCAGTGTTCAAGTCCTCATGAGACGGACGGAGGGAGTATATAACAAGTGTATAATATATAAATATTATAATAACTTTTTTATTTAAAATTATACATAGAGATGTATGGGACTTGGCGCGAGGGGGCACCGCCCCCTTTGACCCCTTCCCGCTACATTTTAAAATACTTAACTTAAGAGTGCTTTTTCAAATAAATAAATTATTTTTACATTAATTTTTCCAAAATCAAACAAATAATTTTAGGTTTTTTTTTTCTTTGGTGTTACTGTTGTCTTTCGCTTATTCTACCAAAAAATAATTTTTTAATTAGAATTTCTAATATTCTAATTAGGACAAACATCCCTAATTCCCTACCTCCCTTCTGTTACTATTCGTACATTTTTCAAAAAAAATTAAATAATGAAATATATAATCACATATTCTGGACCTCAAATAACTACATGATTATTGTATTTGTATGTAATATGTGTTGTCTTAATTTTTCCTCTCTCACTTTTCTTTTCCTGGAAGTTTCTCTCCTATTTTTTTGATACTTGTTTATATTTTTGTGATATTTTTGAAGAATAAGTATAATAAAACCAAGCAAAAGTGCCTTATTTTTCATTTATTATATTAAGGTCAGTGTCACGTCATTTTTTTCGGGATTTTCTGCAAATAAGAAGACGAATTGTACACTGTACACGTCTCTAGATTTGTGCTTCTTGTCGACAATTCATTAGTTTAACGTAGTCAAATTATTTATAAAATGATACTATTGAAAATTACGGAGTCCACAATGTTAAAACTATAATCAGTTATTTAATGCGTGTCTATTTATTTATTTAATGTATCCATGTTGAAGTTTTCTAGTAGTACTGGAAGGTGAAAATATGACGGAAATTAAAAAATTATATAATTATATTTAAGTTGTAAATTATTAAATTGCACATGCGAAACATCTATTTTAGTAATTTTACAAATTTTTTTTTGGAGATATTATTCTTACTTTATTTGAGGCCGGTGGGATTCCTATGTGCCAAAATATGTTGTTCCACTCATGTTCCATATCCTCTAAATTTGACACATGTCTCATGTTTTAATTATTTAAAATTCTAAATTTTATACCCTAAATCATGAATCATAAATCCTAAATTATGAATCATTCGGGTCGGATGAACCATGAATCACTTGGGTCGGGTTAAGTCCGGGTCGGATAGCAGAGACAATTAGAAAAAAAATTGAAAAAAATATTTAATATTTATTTTAGATTTTAAATAATTAAAATATGAGACAGATGTCAAATTGAAATGTTATGGAATAAGAGTGGAATATTTTTTTTTTGAACAAATTTGGAATACCAAAGTTTGGAATAGAGGAATTCGTGAGATTTGAGGCTGACTTCAATTTCCATTAATTGCAGTTAACAAGGTAAAGTTTAACTACGTGGAATGTGACCAAGTTTTGCAATGATTGTTAAATAGAAAGATTTTTTTTTTCCCCCTTTCACACACACTTATTTGATAGGTGGGAAGGTCTCATTGGCAGTTTTGTCTTTCCCCTTTTTATTAAAAACTTTAAATTTGTTTAAGTTTGCATCTTAATAACTCCAAATATCTTACAACGACGCCCCAAAAGTTGAATATGAGTCTTTAGAAAAAATAAAAAGTTGAATATGAGAATTGTTTAATACTTTTTTGAGCAAAGAAAAATAATTGTTTGTATTTAAAATTGAGCATGAGTTAATTTACAATAACATTAATAAATTTTATGCAATTTAACTATGAAACCGGAGATATCTATTCCTTATTCAAGAATTACAGCCTCTTCCGAAAAAGGAAAAAAGAGAGAAACACGTGTTTCGTTATATTGGTACACATTAAATCACGATAATTACGTGAACGTGCATTGAATGACACTAAAGTGCAAGATTATCTCAATACTTATGCCACGTGCAATGATACAATGAAGTACAAAACAATATCACCTACTATGATATATCTAGGGGTTGAGGGTAAGTGGAAGAAATATTGAAAATATCGGTATACCGCACTTATCATATTGAAAAATATCAATTTTATCGAAATTTTCGGTACAATATGGTTCCGTACCAAAAATTTCGGTACGATAACGGTATGAAAATGTAGAAAATTTCGATATACCGAAATATTTTGGTAAACTGGAAAAATTTCCGGTATACCGGTAATTTTTTCGGTATTTCGGTATATACCAAAATATCGGTACGGTATCGATATGTAATATTGACATACCAAAAACTTCGACATGCCGAAATTTTGGTACACCGAATTTTCGGTACGACAACGGTATGACATTTTTCGGTATCGAAAATTTCGGCATGGTAATAGTATGACGAGAAAATTTTCGGTATGCCGTACTTTCCACCCCTACCTATATCTTATGGCAAATACTTGTGTGCACCCTTTGCAACAATTTAGAATTGGTGCAATTGATTTTTTTTTTCAGTTTTTTTTTATTTGGCCCGGACCCAACCCGCCTCAATCCGAACCCGGCCTGAGTGGTTAATGGTTCATCCGACCCAAATGATTTAGGGTTTAGATTTAAGGTATAGGGTTTAGGGTTTATGATTTATGGTTCATTCAAATTAAAATTGAATCCAATGCATGTGCAATTGGTGCACACAAGCATTACTCATTTTTATTGCAATATAAGCGTTCCATTTTTATATTTTATTGTGTAGATGCATGACATGTGTCAACGTATTAATGGAAAAAATTAACGGTCTTTTTTTTTTCCTAATTAGGAAGGGTAAAAATTTTATTAAAAAATGCAAAATTAATATAAAAGGTCTAATAATCAAAGAGGATACATAATGCACAAAAGGAATTGTTGGGGGAATCCGTAGTCTCCCTCTTCCTTTCGACTCTGATTAAACCTGAAAAAATATAAAATAAAATATAGAAAAGAAACAACAGGCTCAGAATATATTATGTTCTCAATGAGGGTTTCCACACGGTGTATTTGAAGTTTACACAAAGATTCTCCCTCACTTTCTTAACCCCCAATAGCTCTCTCTCTTCTTTTAATTAAGTCCTGTATTTTTCTCACGATATCTTTTTTTCCGGGGTATTTCAAAAGACTGACAAAGATGTTCTATTTATATTGGTGAGGAGAAATTAATCCCACTGAAAATTCGTGAACAAATTGATATGTTAATGAACAAATTAGGAAGAAGAGATTAAAACATGAATTCAATTCACTTTTTAGTTTTTTAATGGCTACAACAGGTTATCAGTCTATGTCATTTTTTTTTCAATTTCTTTTTAAATGCAGTCTTTCAAAATCGGATGCTATCCTGCTGGCCGCTGTAACCGGTTAAAACACTGAAAAAAAAAGTTTAACTTTACACAAATTCAATTCAAGAAAAAATAGAATGTCCGAAAAGTGAAAATGGGTGAACTTTTTCCCAAAAATTTAAAATGCAATGTTATTCTGGGCTTGCTAGCCATGAATGGTCATTTCACAACAGATTATACTTGAAAAACAAATATGAACACTTGAACAGCCATTCATTCCCAATTTATGATACAAAATTGCATTTAATGATACTTGTAATTTTTTTACCAGTAATCTCCACATGAACAGACCCCATCTTTAAAATGATGATACATCTTTGAATCCCCAACAACTATCTCTCTCTTTGTAATCTGTGAAATCATTTTAGCAGCACTATGGCAATCTTCGCCTATTCTTACGTTCTTTCTAATAATCACGGCTTCTCCAGACGTCGTCCCAATCAAACCATAACAAATAGCCAATCTCACACTGTGAAACTGGGGAGAATTCCCTCTTGCTTTCACTACATTCGCCGGCTTAAATTTACACACACTGCTAACATTTATGGCTTCCCCTATCTTTCTTGAAAGAATATCAAGAACATCATAAACAATACTGTTCCCACTTTCTGATTTATCATAATTACTCAACTTATATGTTTTACCATTGCATTCAACAATGCTGCAACTTTCGGTTCTCTCCATTCCCCATTTCTTCATCAAATTTCTAACACGTTCCACATCTTCCCATCTTCCAACTTCAGCATACAAGTTAGAAAGCAACACATAGCATCCCGTATTATCATTATTCAAAGAGAAAATCTTGTTTGCTGCCAGCTCAGCAAGCTCGACATTTCTGTGGCGTCGACTAGCAGCTAATAGAGATCCCCATATTCGGTGAGTTGGTACGAGTGGCATTTCTTCTATGAAACGTTTAGCATAATCGAGATTTCCAACTCGACCTATCAAATCAAGCATGCATCCATAATGCTCTATTCCGGGATCAACTTCATAATCCCTCTTCATTGCATCAAAATACTTCCAACCTTGATCGACAAGGCCAGCTATGCTAAAACCCGACAAAAGGGAAACAAATGTGCTTCCATTCGGTTTAAACCCCTCACTCATCATGTCTAAGAACATTCTAGAACAATATTCTCCATATCCATGAATAGCATAAGCCATAATGATTGTGTTCCACGTCACAAGATCCTCAAATGACATCCGATTGAAGATTTTACGTGCAGATTCAAGATCTCCACATTTAGCGTACAGATGAATCATGGCATTCGACACAAATGTACCTAATGAAAATCCCGATTTATAGATATGTCCATGGATCTGCTTCCCTTCTTTTGGTAAGGCTATTTCAGCATAGGCAGCTAAGATGGTCGAAAACGTCATTTCATCAGGTACATAAGGCTCAAGTAGCAAATCTTGAAATGTTTTTATGCCTTCTCTGTCATTCGTATTCTGCACATAAGCAGCAATCATCGCATTCCATGATACTAAATTTCTTTCCCTCATGTTAAGAAATACACTTTCAGCGTAGTTCACACTCCCACTCTTACCGTACATATCAACGAGAGCAGTTTCCAAAACCAAATGAGAAAGATAACCGTTTCTAACTGCAAATCCATGAACCGCTCTACCTTGCAATAGAGCTCCAATATTCGAACAGGAGGGAAGCAAGTTCATCAATGTGATTGTATCTGGTTTCACATTATCATTTTCTTGCATCATCCTCAAACAAGCAAACGATTTGAAGGGTCTATCGTTCAGTGCATATGCACCAATCATTGAATTCCAAACAACCACGTTCTTCCTGGAAATTCCATTACTGAACCTCTCAGCATAATTCACATCCCTGCATTTTCCAAACATATCAATGAGGGAGCTTTGAATCATCGAATCAATCTCAAGCCCATTTCTTATCACTCTGCAAAAGATCTCCTTTCCGCTCGATAAACAACGCTCAAGTGTACAAGCACCCAACGCCCCAATATAACTAAACCTATCAAGTTCAACCCCAAATTTCTGCATTTTCCGTAAACAAATCAAAGCACCCCAACCATCCCCAGCTGAAACATACCCACTGATCATCGAATTCCACATGACCAAATCCCTAAAAGACATACACTCGAATATCTTCTCCGAATCATCAACACGCCCAACTTTAGCATACATCACAATTAGCGCATTACATATATAAATATCGACATCAAAACCAAGCTTAATGATGGTGGAGTGAACACTCCGCCCTTCCTTCAAACCAAAAACCCCTGCATATGCTTTGATCACGAAAGGGAAAGTAAAATTATCGGCTTCGATCCCTTCACATTGCATTCGATAATAAAATCGTAAGGCTTCTTCAAACAACCCGGAATCAACCAGGCCCCTGATCATGACATTCCAAACAAAAGTGTTTGACTTGCACATTTTATCAAACACCTGGAGTGCATTTTCCAAATAACCCGAGTTTACATAAAACAGCAGCCTTTTAATCGACGAAGATGGATTCTCGATACTCCTAACTTCCCTTCGATTAACGTACGTGGTTCTTGATCTGGAACAGTGGTGTCTGATTCTGGGCTCTTGATTTTGAGGTTTTATTGAAGCTTGAATTTTTTCAGGAAACGTTTTGTATAATGAAGTCGTGGGTGCAATGCGGAGGTGAAAATTTAGGAATTCCTTGGCCATCATTCTAGGAATCGCTATTGAGACAAATGATTTTTCGAAGGAATGGCCGTTATTTTAGTTGTTAGCATTCTTGAATTTCTGAGTTTTCACGAAATTATTGATCCTTAATGACAGTTGTTCGTTAAAATAATTAAATGAAAATAAGACTTCATAAAATTATTGTGTGGGCCTGGCCCAGTGAGTATATAAGCAGTGGACACTCTTATTTAGGCCCAATAAATATATCTTCTGCTCTCTCTAAATTTGGAAATTCAGCACAAGCATGGAATGACAAAACACATACTTTTATGAATTTTCTTTTTAGAATTAAATTATTTTGTAGTTCAATAACTTTGTTTTATTTTAAAATTGATTTCAATTATTTTAATTTTTTAATTACTCCACCCCATCGGAATTAAACTGCTAAGCCGTTGTACCAGGTCACTAAATCGGAATTTTTTTTTTTAAATTTTAAAATATCGCTTTGACTTTTTTAATCCTAACGAATTTTGTCAGAATTTTTCTGCATATTCATTTTTAAGGAGGAAAAGTGATTTATGCGTAGTTTGATTAATTTTTAAATTTATTGGTAGTTTAGGTCCAATAAATCGATCTGATTCGTTTTATCCTTTAATATTCAGGTTGTCTTTAAATTCAACCCAAAATTATTAAGATAAAACAGTTTAGGTGATACTTTGAAATTAAAGGGAATAACTAAATAATTATACATGTAACGGTAGCATGTTTGGTAACATTAAGAATCAATTTAAAAATTTATAGAACCAAAAATAATATGACTTAATTTCAAAACGATGCAAAATTATTGAACTACAATAAATTTAATCCTTTTTGTCTATGAAAGTTGTACATTTTTGTCATTTATATTATATTAATTCCTTTATAAAAAAATTATTCAAAAATAAAATTGCCTCATGCAAGACTTCTCCAGAAAAATATGCTAGTTTACAATTTAATTTAATTTTGACGGTCACAACCAACTACAAATAAAAATTCAAGGCGCTTCAATAAAATTTACAAATCAAAATACCTAAATTTACCTAAATTTAAGAATAAATAAAGAAATTATAAATTCCTCACTCACTCAGGTATGCTTTGCAGAGCAGGCCTCCACAATCCCCTGCTTCTACCTTTCACTGCTCTCAATAACTGCCTCCTCCGCATCATATTCAGCCGCTGCTCAAACGGAACCACCGGCGCCGCCGCCGGATTCCGCCGCCGGCCGTCTCTAATCGCCTCCAACACTTGCTTTAGATCTTCCTTCTTCACCACTATCTTCACTCGCCCATCCTCGGCGCCGCTGCTGAACTGCGTTATTGTTTCCAGAAAATTGGTCGTAACTGCTTTCTGATTTCTTCCGGATCTGGAGAATCGGAAGTCTCGTCTCTGCGGTGAGTGCTTTTCTTCTGCAATCTTCGATTCCATTTTTCTGATTTTCTCTCTCCTCTCTACGGTTTGTTACGCTTTTTGTTATGGATGATTAGTTTGGGTACGATTTTGTGCAGTTGGGTGCGGGATGCACATATATATATAGTTTTAATTTGACAATGATTGTAACGATTAATAATTTTGATTTATATATATTTTAGTATTAAAAAGAAATACTGGTCGACTTTTTGCTAGTTCCATCTTTGGGTGAACATTGACATGTTTTAAACCAAATACTTAAATTGGAGAATTATTTATTAATTAAAGAAGCGCGCGGCCTTTGACGTGTATGTTTAGCTAATTAATTTGTTAACAACATAATAATTAATTAGGTTTTATGTGTGAAAATCGGTTCACCGACTCTCATGCTCACATGCAAATCCCAAATGCGCGGCCAATGAGGGTGTGCAACGTGTATAAGATTTCAATACCTTTTCTTTTCTTTTTTTTAAACAAAAGAACACTTAAAATTTAAATGCAACAACAGTAAGTAAATATCAAACAGGTAATCCACAATAATTGGATAGATGCCCTAATAAAATGATGAGTCAAATAATTGATTTTTCTACGAATAAGATAAATTATGCAATCATATATCTGTTTTAGTATAGGTTTACAAGCTATTTTCGTTATATATTCACCGACAGCACCCTCTACTACTGATTGGTCCTCTCGTCGATTCACCACACTCACAGAGCAATCAATACCAATTTCTCTGGTTTGATTTCCGAAGCCTATGTTTGTTAATAATTTGACAACAAAAAATTATCTTCGCAAGACAACACGATGAAAAAAATAAATCAAAGCTCTCAACTCAAGAGATAAATTAAACAACATGCACTCAACTCGGGAGAGGAATCAGAGCCTCTCAATTAAAGAGAGAAATCAAGGATCACACGATCTAAAAAGACGGCGGACGACAACAAGGTAGTATAATTATCACAGAGATTGTGCATATAACTCGGATCTAAAATTTACAAAATTTAAAAGACATTATAAAAACTTACAAAAATTAAAGAACGATCTACTCTTCAAGGGCCCCAAATTGCGCTAGCACAATCTGGAACTCCACTGATATGGATGGATGAACAAATCTAATGGGAAGGACACTGTTATAATTTTGGCTAGGTCTTGTATGCACCCGGGTGCACCGTGCATTCATAGTGCATTTTAAAAGCATGCAACTTGTTATGCTGAAAAGTGCAACTTATTTACACAGAAAAGTGCAACTGTTAATATGGAAACATAGTTGCATGCTTCTGTTTGGAATAGTTGCACGTTTCTATTTTGTATAGTTGCACACTTCTAAAATGCACTATAAGTGCACCGTGCACCCGATTGAATATGAGACTCTTCATTAATTTTTTAGTGAGAGAAAAGGGAGAGAGCCAAAACTAAAGGGATCTTGTGTCTCTCAATTCTATCAATACCTTTTCTAAAAGGAAAAATATATATATCAATACCCAAATGTGGCGAAGTACAAGATGAACAAATTTTACATAAAAAATTATAAAATTAGTTAAGTGATGTGATTTATATATTACTAAAAGGTATTAGCTATGATAATTGAAGGGTACACATTTTTATTATATAAAAAATATTACTCATAATATAGAAAGATGTGACTTATATTACAATAGGAGTACTAGCAGTGATAACTGAAGGGTGTGACTTATATTATAAAAGGTTATTAATCGTGATAACCGAAGGGTCGTGTCTATAAATAAGGAACCAGTTTTACGATGAACAAGTTTTACATGAGACTTATTCTACCCAAATGTGTTGTTAATGTATAACAAAAACTTCCATAAACCCGAATTCAACCAACTCTTTTTAAAAAAATAAAATATATTGTTGTGTCTATGAACTGTCGTTACTGTACAAATGAGCTATCACGATTTTAAAATCAAATGTTTTTAAACAGTGATACTTTGAAAATATAATTATTATATCCATCTTACGCACGCATAGGTCAACGTCAACATGTTCGTCCAAACCACTAAAGGGACCAAATTAAGCAAAAATAACTTAGAACCGGTTTTACGAAAGCTCGCAATCAAACGGTCGATGGATGGATTGTGACCCCTTTGAGCACTTATGCTCGCCAACCCACCGACCGCGTGCAGAACATGTGGGTTTCTACAGGGGCATCTACAATTCATACTTGCCAATAGTATAAATATTAAATAGAACGGGTATTGTGCTTGTAAATACATTAAAAAATTAATACCACTACCTTCAATTAATACTTTTTATATTTATTACTCCCTTCGTCCATTACCTTGTTAGTTTGTCCATCAAATTAACTAACACACATATTAGAGAAATTAAATAAATGAATTAATTACACACCTCTTTACAAGTTCAGACTTTTAGATCAGACGAAATTCTTTCATGGTATCAGAGCCTTCAGGCTCACGCACACGTATTGGGTTCGATTCCCACTGAAAGCAACTCCATCCATATTAAATTATTCACTCGGTGGGTCTCCTCCCAATAATGGAGTAAAAGAATTCAACTCACATCTCTCTACAAGTTTGGTCTTTTAGATGAGATATAATTCTTTCGTACCCAAAATAGAAAAAATAATTCCCATCTCCCTGTCCCCACTTTATTTAAATTGTCATTTATCTTTACTTACAAACAATTGCTTTATTAGATGGATTCGTTGGAGTTTGCTATTGGACTACTTGATGCTATTTGTTAACCAGGTGACTTAGCCCACCTGGCCACTGGGCTCCTCAATTGAGTGGAAGACCCAGGTTCGATTCCCTTTGGGAACGAATTGAAGTATGGGAGTTATAAGGTGGCTTAGTGAATTTGTGGAGTGTTTGGGTGCTTGGTGTACTAACAACTAACAACTAATTTTGTCCGATTAAAAAAAAACTTGATGCTATTTATTTCTCCACTAATAGAATGTAAATTTTATGGGATTAAAAAATTTTATTTAAATTTTATTTGTAAAGTGCAGAAACAAATAGCATCAAGTAGTTTTATGTTATTTGAATTTTATATCTCTATTTATTTTTGCACTAGTAGAATGTACGTTTAATGGGATTTGAAAACTTACATTCCATTAGTGCAGAAACAACTAGAAACCAATACCGATTTCATAGAAGTACAAATACACAATATAGAGATATAATTTGAATTATATAAAATTTAAGGTATTAGATAATGACAAATATAAGTAGGTGGCAAAGCGTATTAATTTTAAAGTCGGTGGAGGGAAAATATTGGAGGAGTTGATCTCTGAGTATTTTGGTTGAACCAACTTCTTAAATGGTCACACCAGCCTGTTCCACCCAATTCTCACACGTCATACAACCACCTCCAACTCATTTGTCTCAATTTATATTTTTCTTCATATAATCATTACTTATTAATTAAATTCTCGATAATTATGTTTCATTTCTATTCTATTAATGAGTAAAGAAAACCACTTTTAAATTAATCCTTAATGGTCCAACTTTCTAAATGTGGACTTACATTATTATGTGATAATCGAGTAATTCTGAGTAAAAATATTCAACCATACTTGGGTAGTTGGGTGTTTTTTCTGTTAATAAATTATCACTCCATTTTATATTTTTTGAAGGGTAAATTATCACTCCATTAATTGCGACTCCCGATGTTTATTCGATTAGATAGTTGTTAATTTTATACTTAGGACCTGCTTATTAGGAGTAATGGAAATGGGAAATGAGAATCACTTCTATTAAATTTGTTTGATAGTTTTTGTTGTATACCAAATAATCCCGCTAAATTATTTGGTTTTCTTATGTCCTTAAGTCGCGATCACCTCTATTAAAACCGAGATACGGGGCAAGTCATTGTGAGCCAAGGACGAACTTGCCCGGCCGAAATCAAAGGTGGATAAATTGCTCGACCATCTCTACTCGTCCGCGCGCCCGCCCGGGCGACCACGCCCGCATGCCCGCTCCCGCATGCTCGCGCCAAGGCGTGTTGTGATTATACTGGAAAGTATGCTTTTACTTTGTATAATCAGACTAACTGAATTTCGGACTTATTTACTGAAATAAATTGTTTATCACTGATGCTTTAAATATCATTGAATGTTACATATATTTACTGCATAACTGTTCATTAAATAGTACGTGTTACTTGTAGTTAATTTAGTGATACCAAGATCACAGAAGATTAAATTAACAGTTCCTTGTAACTAAAAGTACACCATTCACGACCTAGATGGAAATGAACAATCCATCGTGAAAGGTTATAGTGTAAGGCTCAGATTGGTTTGTCTTGACCAAGAGATTACACTAGTGCATGACTGATGCATTGAAGAGGACCTACAGGAGGATAAATTATTCAGAACTGAACTGGGAAGAATTAGACCTCAGTGGTTAGTTATTTCTTAATCTTCGTCCCTTAAATAGGATTGCGTGTGGTTAGTAACTATTGCTTTGACTTATTATGGGAAGAGAATCAGTGAGATTCAATACCCTATATCTTGGTCAATATTATTGGTCACATGCAATTGCTAAGATTTAATACGGAGAATCGTGTGCAAGTACGCTTGTTCGATTTGCCCCCTTGGGAGGTTCATAAGTTTTATCATACCAAATCTTGCAAGTGGAACTAGTTTCCGGTATGGATAATAATGTTGAACCGTTCCTTTACCAAGGATAAAATATATTAATTAATGGAAAGCTATTTCAGTGGCTTCAATTAATTAATGGGCTAGATAATCTTAAACACGGGAAATAATAACCGGGAGCCATATTAACTGTAATATGGGTTAAGATGGATAGTGCAATATTAATTATGTAGTGGGATTAATTAATATTTATGGGCTTGAATAATATTGTGGCTCAATATTGATAATTCAAGGTCCATTGGAAGGTCTAATCTTAATTCTACTAAAGGCCCCCCAAGTAGCCCAAGATAAAGTCCAATAACTGAAAAAGGTGTTTAAAAAAAAATAAATTTGTTGCCTATTTTTCCTTGTATTTTTCAAAATTTATGGATAAAAGGGGAGAAAGATTTTCTTTGAATTTTGTTATGGAATGAAGATATGTATTCTTGGAATACATGATTATCTCATTAAATTCAAGAAATCTCCCACTTGGTTATTCATATAGTTTGTTTCGAAAATTTTGAAATATAAAGGGCAAGAAAGATTTTCTTGATTTTCTTGAAAAGATATTATGGAAGATATGTATTTCTTGAAATACAAGAATATCTCATAAATTCAAGAAGATCCAAATCTTGGATTCTTGGTCCATCTTATTTTAAAAAATTCACTATAGCAAGATAAGGTGGGATTTTTGTGGAATATTTTAATTATGGGAAAAAGAATATATGAGATATATTCAAGATTTCTTGGAGATCAAGAAAAGATTTTCCACATTGTTTTTTCCCTATAAATTCGACCACCACCCTATCTATAAATAGGGGATGATTATTTCATTCCCAAGTGAAATTCCATGTGCTGGAAAAATTAGTAAAACCACAAAAGTGGTGCAACAAAGTTTATTTTTCCTTTTGTTAATTGTTCGCGAGTATCCTTCCACCGGATTGTTGAGCAAGGATGTGGGAATACTTGGGAAGGACTTTTGGTGTGTTTTCATATACAAGACCATTGTCATTCCAAGAGGTAAGTTCACGTAAACTCGTAGTATTTCCGCATGCGTAGGATTTACGTGAATTGTTTATATGTATGATTTGTTGTTGAATTATTATTTGAATTAATATGGGTTAATTCATGCTAGTAATAATTATTAGAATTAAATTTGTATTTAAATATTCATCCCAAATAGATCCGGGCAATTAATTCCCCAACAACTGGTATCAGAGCCTCGGTTTCGGGCTCTGAATTTTAAATTGTAATTTAATTCGTTGTCATTAAATTTGAAATTGGATAGTAGAATTGTTAGATCTTTTTTGCAGGTATCCAATTGTCATGGAATTTAATGTGTTTATTTATGCATGCATATAAATTGTAGTTTTTTAATTCGATTCGTTCAGATTCATTTTACCTCGTGAGAAAATCCACGATTAGATTAATATTTATTTGATTTGATCAATGTAATAGACTAATCTAGATTTAGGTTTATTTATTTTGTAAATAAATTGTAACCGGATCGGAAACGGAGGCGGAGACGAAGAATTAAAAGACGGGATCCAAAACCAAAGCGTAGCAAGGCAAGGCCGCGTTAAACGTGTTAAGGGGGCATCACGTAGGCGACGACGACGCTTGGGCGTGCACGGGCGTAGGGTTAGGCCGGGGGCCGAAGACGCGGACGCGACGGCGACGCTGGCACGCTGGCGGGCGGGCGATGCCGCCGAGGCACGTCGGGTGTCGCGGCGACTGTGGATGGGCGACACGGGCGCCGGGTGGGTGACGGGAGAGGCGCTGGCCTCACTGGGCCGGGCGACGCGAGCGGTTCGCTAAGACGGGCGCGGGTGACGCGGGCGATGTGCTCCGGGCGCTTCGGCGTGCGTGCACGGACGCCATTCGACACGGTCGGGGAGTGCTAGGCGGGCACTCCGACCCGCGAGCTGGTCGATGATGTGGCTTGACAAGGCAATTTTTTTGAAACGGTCAAGTGGGAGCTTTTCGAGACGAACGATGAAGGCTATGAAGACGATTTCTCAAGATCAAGACATGATAAAATTAACCATGACAATTGGATAAATGTGCCAAATATGTTTAATTTTTGTCTTGATGTTTATGCATTATTTATGCTTATTTAAATTGTGTTTAAATTTGCGATGCATGAGAAAATGTTTTGAAAAATCTCACTTTCGAAAATTACTAAGTATGTTTAAATAATTAATTGACAATTTTATTCTAGATAATAAAATTAAATTAATTATTGACCACCATGATTTATTTATTTGTGAATTCTTTTGAGAAATTCCCCCCACGAGACGGTCAAAAGATAGCTTTCACATGAATAAATTCCTAACGGATGATTGTGGATTATTACTAGTGGTATTTATGACCTCCCTATGAGGCTCGTTAAAAGTTTAAATAATAATTTCAGATTTAATCATGGTTATTACTTAGGTATAAAATTGATATGCATATACTTCCTCAAGTCCCCGTCTAATTTTATATTGGTCAAGTCAGAGCCAACTATTAATCTGGATATTAAAGGTTTGTAATCGTTTGTTTCAGAATCGTTGAATGTGTTTAAATAATGACCCACCCCACGTGGCTTATTTAAACTGTTTCGAGATGTTGGCTGATGCATGTTCATATTTTTTGGAGATTTTAATATGAAACATGTGATCGAATTTTGTGATATATTTGTGCTTATGCATATTATTATTTATTTCAGTTCATCATGTCACAACCTTTTAATCCACTGTTCAATATACTTAAAGACAATTTGCTTACTGGTGAAAACTTTGTTGATTGGAGTCGTAAACTTACTATTGTCCTCACTGCACAAAGCCATAACTGGGTTCTCACTACACCTAAACCAGAAAAGCCAAATGACGAGTCAAGTAAATCGGTTAAGAAAGAGTATGCTGACTGGGAGCGTTCCAAAGAAATGGCAAAGTGTACCGTCTTGGCTTCAATGTCAGATGTGTTGCAACACCAACACCAGAACGTTGAGATCGCTGCAGACATCATGACTAGTCTTAAAGCGATGTTTCAACATCAGAACCGAGTAGCTCGTCAGATCACCATGAGGGACTTGCTCTCTATGAAATGGTGGAGGGAACACCCGTAAAGGAGCATGTTCTCCAGATGATGGCTCACCTTAACAAACTTGAGGTATACGACATCGAGACCCAAATCGATTTCGTGCTCCATTCTCTGCCGAAAAGTTTTGAACAGTCCAGGTTGAACAATTAGATGAATAATCAGAAGTTCTCGATGCCTGATCTATTGCAAGCTTTGGTCTCGGCAGAGGCGATATTGGGGCAAAAGAGCCAAGTCTTGGTGGCAAATGAACCTTCTTCTTCTTCTAGGCCAAGGGGTGGTAAGAACAAGAAAAAGGACAAGAGCCACAGGCAAGTGAACTCAAGTGTTGCCAAAGACAAAGAAAAGGTGAAGGGAGGTGGAGGAGTGAGCAAGACAGCTAAGGGGAGGTGCTTCAAGTGCGGTGAGAGAGGACATTGGAGGTCAGCCTGTTCCAATCCCAAAAGGAATGGAAAGAAAGGGGTTCAAGCGGACCCGACAACTTAGTGGGAGTGAGATCCTCATCACACTGGGCGATGCCACGAGAGTGGCAGCTGAAGCAGTGGGAGAAGTGCACCTGTCTTTTGAAGATAGAGTTTTAATTTTAAGAGATGTACTTTACGTTCCGAATTTTAGAAAGAACTTGATTTCAGTTTCTAAACTTTACCTTGATGGATATTCGATTACTTTTGATAAAGTTGTTACCATTTCTCTTTATGATAAATTTATCTGTCATGGAACGTTGTCAAGTAATCTCTATACAATTAATCAGGCACACCACTCACTTAAATGCATCCTATAACACATCAACTGCTTTAAAAAGAAAACGTTCATCAGACGTGAACGAAACACTTCTATGGCATCTAAGATTGAGACATATTAATCCAAAGAGGATCCAAAGGTTGGTGAAAGACAGTTCACTAGAGTCTCTCCAAGTTGAACCGATTCCAACCTGCGAATCATATTTGGAGGGTAAAATGACCAAGAGGGCATTCGGAGCCAAGGGGAATAGAGCCAAAGAAGTGTTAGAAATCGTTCACACAGACGTATGTGGTCCAATGTCAACCATGGTAAAAGAGGAGGTTACGAGTATTTTGTCACTTTTATTGATGACTACTCGAGGTACGGTTATAGTTTTTTATGAAGCATAAACTGAGACCTTTGAGAAATTCAAAGAATTTAAGGCTCAAGCAGAGAATCATAGGAAAAACGATCAAGTTTCTACGATCCGATCGTGGAGGCGAAAGTACCTCGATGCGTTTTTGAACTACTTTGTCGGATGAAGGATTGCAGATCCCACCGATCGCACCCTTAACCCTCAACAAAATGTGGTGGTTGCAGAGCGAAGAAACAAAACTCTTTTGGATATGGTTAGATCAATGATGTGTTATGCGGATCTTCCCAAGTCGTTCTGGGGTCATGCCTTTGAAACAACGGCTTACATTCTGAACTTGGTGCCATCCAAGTCTGTTCCCAAAACTCCCAAAGAATTGTGGACCGGGCGCAAGCCTAGCTTGAGACACATGAGAATTTGGGGGTGTCCGCCTACATGTTGGACAAGGAAGCCGGAAATCGATCCTCGATCGTAATTAAAAGGCTATTTGTAGGATACCCCGAGGGAACAAAAGGGTGTATGTTTTATGGTCCCAAAGATCAAAAGGTGGTCATAAGCACCCACTTTAGATTTTTGGAGGAAGACTATATGAACGAATGAAGACCGTATGAGATTACCTTAAGTGAGCTAAGGGGCTAACCTCATCGCTAACTCGCACAAGATGATATACCAAATGACACACTTTCACAACCGAGCCTCGTCAGAGTGGGAGGGTTGTGAGACAGCCCGAGAGATTCATGGGGATAGGAGAGTCCCGGACTTGATTCCTGGACAAGATGAATCGCACTCCATGGACATACGATGAGGCAATCCAAGATAAGGATGCGTTTCTTGGCAAAAGGCAATGAAAGCGTAAATGGGGTCTATGGATCATAACAGAGTGTGGGAGCTAGTCGAACCACTTAATGGGGTCAAACCTATTGGTTGCAAGTGGGTATACAAGAGAAAGAGGGGATCGGGACGAAGGTGGAAACCTTCAAGGCAAGGCTTGTGGCTAAAGGTTATACTCGTAAAGAAGGATCGATTATGAGGAAACCTTCTCACCAGAAGTAATGCTCAAGTCCATCCGGATTCTCTTGTCGATAGTCACAAGATCTCGATTTTGAAATCGGCAAATGGATGTCAAGATGCCTTTCCTTAACTAAGTCTTGATGAGGAAATCTATATGCAACAACCCCAAGGCTTCATTGAAAAGGGCCGAGAACACCTAGTTTGTAAGCTCATGAAGTCCATTTACGGACTCAAACAGGCATCCAGAGCTTAGAATCAATGTTTTGATCATGTTATAAAATCTTACGGGTTGATCAAAACGAGTTCGAGAGTTGTGTGTATAAAAAGCATGTCGGAACTGCATTGGTATTCTTAGTACTATACGTAGATGATATTCTGCTCATCGGGAACGATGTAAAGGTGTTATCAGACGTAAGGGCATGACTTTCAAAATAGTTTGATATTCTGCCCCCTTGGGAGGTTCATAAGTTTTATCATACCAAATCTTGCAAGTGGAACTAGTTTCCGGTATGGATAATAATGTTGAACCGTTCCTTTACCAAGGATAAAAGATATTAATTAATGGAAAGCTATTTCAGTGGCTTGAATTAATTAATGGGCTAGATAATCTTAAACACGGGAAATAATAACCGGGAGCCATATTAACTGTAATATGGGTTAAGATGGATAGTGCAATATTAATTATGTAGTGGGATTAATTAATATTTATGGGCTTGGATAATATTGTGGCTCAATATTGATAATTCAAGGTCCATTGGAAGGTCCAATCTAAATTCTCCTAAAGGCCCCCCAAGTAGCCCAAGATAAAGTCCAATAACTGAAAAAGGTGTTTAAAAATAAAATAAATTTGTTGCCTATTTTTCCTTGTATTTTTCAAAATTTATGGATAAAAGGGGAGAAAGATTTTCTTTGAATTTTGTTATGGAATGAAGATATGTATTCTTGGAATACAAGATTATCTCATTAAATTCAAGAAATCTCCCACTTGGTTATTCATATAGTTTGTTTCGAAAATTTTGAAATATAAAGGGCAAGAAAGATTTTCTTGATTTTCTTGAAAATATATTATGGAAGATATGTATTTCTTAAAATACAAGAATATCTCATAAATTCAAGAAGATCCAAATCTTGGATTCTTGGTCCCTCTTATTTTCGAAAATTCACCATAGCAAGATAAGGTGGGATTTTTGTGGAATATTTTAATTATGGGAAAAAGAATATAGGAGATATATTCAAGATTTCTTGGAGATCAAGAAAAGATTTTCCACATTGTTTTTTCCCTAAAAATTCGACCACCACCCTATCTATAAATAGGGGATGATTCTTTCATTCCCAAGTGAAATTCCATGAGCTGGAAAAATTAGTAAAACCACAAAAGTGGTGCAACAAAGTTTATTTTTCCTTTTGTTAATTGTTCGCGAGTATCCTTCCACCGGATTGACGAGCATGGACGTGGGAATACTTGGGAAGGACTTTTGGTGTGTTTTCATATACAAGACCATTGTCATTCCAAGAGGTAAGTTCACGTAAACTAGTAGTATTTCCGCATGCGTAGGATTTACGTGAATTGTTTATATGCATGATTTGTTGTTGAATTATTATTTGAATTAATATGGGTTAATTCATGCTAGTAATAGTTATTAGAATTAAATTTGTATTTAAATATTCATCCCGAATAGATCCGGGCAATTAATTTCAACAATCGGTATCGAGCCTCGGTTTAGACTCTCAATTTTAAATTATAATTTATTATTTGTCATTAAATTTGAAATTGGATAGTAGAATTGCTAGATCTTTTTTGCAGGTATCCAATTGTCATGAAATTTAATGTGTTTATTTATGCATGCATATAAATTGTAGTTTTTTAATTCGATTGTTCGGATTCATTTTGCCTCGTGAGAAAATCCACGATTAGATTAGTATTTATTTGATTTGATCAATGTAATAGACTAATATAGATTTAGGTTTATTTATTTTGTAAATAAATTGTAACCGGATCGGAAACGGAGGCAGAGACGAAGAATTAAAAGACGGATCCAAATCGGCGTAGTAGGCGTCGTCATCTTAAACGCTATGGGGGCACGCTACGACATGGACGCTTGCGGGCGCTTACAGGCGTAGGGCGAGGCCGGAGGGGCCGAGCACACGCGGGATCCGACGGGCGACGCGACGCGTTTTCAAGGCCACACGACGCGGATAGGCAACACGGGCGCTATGGGAATTGCCGCCGAGGCGATGAGGAGCGCCGGGGGACGCGGGCGATGTTGTCGAGACGGGTATGGGTGACGCGGGCGAGCGGCGCTGAAGCGTCGGGTCTTATACAAGACGGACGCTTATTCGACACGGGCCGAAAGTGCTTATCACGGGCACTCCGACCATGAAATGGTCGATGACGGCTTTGACAAGGTGATTTTTTTGAAACGGTCAAGTGGGAGCTTTTCGAGATGAACGATGAAGGCTATGAAGACGATTTCTCAAGATCAAGACATGACAAAATTAACCATGACAATTGGATAAATGTGCCCAATATGTTTAATTTTTGTCTTGATGTTTATGCATTATTTATGCTTATTTAAATTGTGTTTAAATTTGCGATGCATGAGAAAATGTTTTGAAAAATCTCACTTTCGAAAATTACTAAGTATGTTTAAACAATTAATTGACAATTTTATTCCGGATAATAAAATTGAATTAATTATTGAATAAATTATTTATTTATTTGTGAATTCATTTGAGAAATTCCCACCACGGGACGGTCAAAAGATAGCTTTCACATGAATAAATTCCTAACGGATGATTGTGGATTATTACTAGTGGCGGCGATGACCCCTCCCCACGAGGCTCGTTCAAAGCGAAATAATAATTCTGTATTTGTTGGGAGATGAATTTAATAAAGATATGATTTTGATTAGATCCCAAAACCCTGAGTATGACATGTTCAGAATAATCTTGATAGTTGAGTCAGGATTCAGTTTAAGAGTATTCAGGATGATATCTGCAAAATGTATAGTCAGCAGATATAGATCAGGTTAGGATCTGAAGATTCTGAAGAACTCAGTAAGTTTCTGAAGAAACCGAAGTTTCAGTATGAAACTGAAGTTTCTGAAGTCTCAGTGAAAAACTGAGATACTGAAGACTCAGTATGAAACTGAGATACTGAAGACTCAGTATGAAACTGAAGAACTGAAGACTCAGCATGAAGACTCAGTATATCAGTTAGTACATCTGTAAAGACTCAGAAGACACTAAAGACTCAGAAGACTCTGAAGACTCAGAAGACTCTAAAGACACAGAAGACAGAAGATTGAAGAACTGAAGATCAAGAATACTGAAGGCACAGTAATTACTGAAGACTCAGTAATGTACTGAATGCTCAGTATAAACCTGAATGTTCCAAGGCACTGAAAATATCTATCTGAAGGATTCAATACTGAGAAGATCGCGTTTCCTAAGAAAATTAGATATTGCCCAAGACATTCAAATGCAGACAAAAGGAACTAAGACAAAGTGTTGTTAAGGTTATATCAACTCAGAGATTGTAACCAAAAGAGCCGTTGCGTTGTCTACCTTTAATTGGAGACAAAAGTCAAAAAGAGGAAGACAACACTGTACCATACTGACACTGACAGTGACAGGTCGCTTAAAAAGATGTCAGAAGTACGAAGTTCCAGACTGCAAAAAGTGAAAACCGGCTACATGAAAGGCTATTGCCTAAAACGTGTTAGGGAGCCTCAAACCCGAAATATAGTCGTTTCTCACACACCATAAGAGGAAACTCACGAAGCTATCTCTCCCCAAACGGATAGTTTTTCAAGAGTGACCTTGGTGTATGCCTATAAATACTTGTGACCCTCTACATTGTAAGGTGACGGGAAATTTGTAAGCAACTCAAGAGCTCAAACTTATTATTGCAAGTTGAAGCACTCGAAAAACCCAAGAATTTCCCAAGTGCTTTAAATCGAAGAGAGCTCATTCCACTAAGCCTAGCTTGATAAGATATATCCAAAGCTTAGTCGAGATATCCTAGCCTTTGCATTGTTCTTTATTGTAAAGGATATCTCATCCTAGTTGGAAACCAACCAAGAAACCCCAAACCCTTTGTAAGGTAGTTTGAGTGTGATTATTGGTGAGATTGGAGTTGTAAAGAGTGAGTAAACTACATTGAGGTAGTCAGAAAGTTCTAGAGAAGAAGTTAGTAAGCTACTTGTGGTAGTCTGAAAGCTTGTGTGAGTTGAGTAAGTAAACCATGAGGTAGTCGTAAAGCTCAAGGTCGGGCCGAGTAAGTAAACCATGAGAGGTAGTCGGAAAACTCATGGCCGAGTTGAGTAAGTAAACTACAGAGGTAGTCAGAAAGCTCAAGGAAGTGGTTAGTGAATTTCTCTGAAGAGATCAGAGAGAGTGGACGTAGGAGCTTGAGTCTCTGAACCACTATAAATTGTTGTGTTCTTTGCTTTCCGTTTTTGCTTTGCTTAACTGTTGCATATATTTTGAAAGCATATTTTCACTGACATTTCAGTTGGAATCAATCCACTGAAGGTTGCATATAATTGAATCACAGCCTAATCACTATTTCATTAAAGGAAGGTTTTCAGCAAAAGCTTAAAACGAGTATTAACTAAGGGCCAACCATTCCGCACATCTGAGTAGCTAGAACAGATAGTTACCAAACTGAACTTACTCTTCTTAGGGTTCAGTAAGTTAGTTATCTGATCCAAGTAACTCAGGATCTCTGAAACTCAGGACTCAGTTGGGATTATCCGAGGTTTCGAAAAACTTTCCAGATCATTGTCTCAAGAGACTTTGACTCAGAGCGATTTGTGCTTCTCAGGACCAAATCATCAGGACAACCTGACCCAAGCTGACCTCAGTAAAAGAAAAATTTAAAAAACACTGAACACGTGTATTCCCCCCTCCATACACGTGTAAGACTCGTTTGCACCGGGACCAACAAGTGGTATCGAGCAAAGCGGGTTCAACTTGACCACCGCTTTTGTTGACCCAAGTTTTATTTGCTAAAATACTTGTGGTCTATCCGAATCGATCTTATTTGGTCAATTCTTAAAAAGACTCAGATAAAATGTCTTCTAAGAAACTTCCCATGTTCTTAGTAGAGAACTATGATTTATGGAGATTGAGAATGCAGGCTCATCTGTATTCCAAACATGAACGTATGTGGAGAGTGGTCTATGAAGGACCATTCCAATTTACTGTGGTGAATCCCTGAGGAACGTAAAATGAGAGAAATGATCCTAGAAAGCGAGAATTTCCTAAGTCTCGATGACCAACCCGACTCTCGAGGAGAGAAAGTTAGTCAATCTAGACTATATTGCTAAAAAAGACACACTATACAAAGACAATTGATGATGGTGTGATGGGAATGATTTATCAACGCAATATCGCAAAAAGAAATTTGGGATACACTATCAGAATGTGCCAAGGCACAGATCATATCAAGGAAAACAAACTTTCAGTTGCAATTGGAAAGTTTGATAGTTTTGAAATGGATGAAGGTGAATCTATTGAAAAATTAGAAGTCAGATTCACTAGCATTATGAATGATCTAAATGCACTTGGAAAGAAATATCCACAGAGAGAAGTTGCATTGAAAATTCTTAGAGGTCTTTCTAAGAAATGGGATATACATGCAGTGGTGATTGAAAACACCAAAAATATTAATTCAATGCCATATCAACAAGTCTTCTCTGAGCTGAAGGCCTATGAGTTCGTAATTGATAAGAAATCTAAAAAGGCTGACAGCAAAGATGATTCATCATCTAGTAAGAATGTGACTTTCAAAGCCAAGGATAAAACCTGTAAAACTAGAGAGTCTGAGAACTCCCTTGCTAAGAATCAGGATGAGCTTGAGGATAAGCTAGCACTGATGGCAAGGAGGTTTGAAAGACTTAATAGTCGATATGGAAAATACAAAAACTATTATAGGAATCACAGGTACCAGAAGAAACCTGAGGACAAACCAACTGAGAAGAGAAAGGGACGAAAACCGGAAGGATCTTCATCCGTAAAAGAAGGACTCCAAGTCCAAAGAAGAAAGTGATCGGGATGATGATGCCAACAGATGCTACAATTGCTAAAAAGAAAGGTCACTTCCAAAGATGATTGTCCCGACCGAAAAGCTTAAGGAGAGAAGAGAAAGGCAAGCCAAAAGAGACAAGAAGTTCTCTAAAAAAAGGCCATGGTTGCGAAGAAGAACATTTCGAGGAAGGATCTAGCTCTTTGGATGAAATCTTCTCGACATAAAGGAAAGTGATGACATTTTGTTCGATGGCTATTGAGGAGGTAAACTCTTATTTTTCTCGTTGTTGCTCCTACACTAGCACAAGAGTTGTCAAGTTCAATCAGTAAAACAAATAATTTGACCGATGGATTTTTTTGAGAGTCTAATGAAGGACTATGTTGTTTTTACAAGAACTCGCTAAATAAAACTCAAGAGCGAATAAAGAATCAAGGTCGAAAATCTTAAGTGGAAAGACTCTAGCAAAAAATCAAATCACTTCTCAATTAATGGGAGCTATCGATGAATCGGATGTTCTCAAAGTACAACTCTCGAGAAAGAGAAGTTGATAGTGACCCCTAATTGAAAAGCTAGAGAAATCCATCAAGAGATTCAAACCGATCAAAACTAAGTTCAATGACCCTCTCGAGAAGCATGAAACTCTACAAAAATGTGAGGATAGTGCACGTAAGAAGTTAACTCTATTGAATAATCGTGATCTAAAGTAATAGATGAAATTCAGAGTTACCAGAGATCCGCCACTATAAAATCTGGATTTGGATACATTCGGTGGGGAACCTCACAAGGTCATCCGAATGTCGTGATCAAGTAGCAAGAAGACAATCTTTGTAAAACCAGCTGCACCCACACTTCAAAATGAAGAAATGCCCAAGGTTGTAGACAAGGAAAAGGACCCATGGTTTCAAAGAAACTGAATGATCGTAGGAAAGCCCAAAACCTCAAAGTGAAGGCTAGAAAACCCGAGCACTCGATTGGAAAATTTCGAGTGCAAGTACTTCAAAGCCTCAGTTAAGAATGCAAACCCGAAAGGATCAAGATCGAACCATCGAGGAATCTTCGTAAGTGAAACACTCAAAGATAGACATTCTCAATCGAAGAGACCAAGTCCTCGAAGATCTTCGAAGACCAAAATTTCAAGATGCATAACCCGAACCCCACTTGCCTAAGGGTAAAGGTTACTGAACCCGAAGTCAACAAAGATTCGCATCACCAAGACAAAAAGCAAAAGCAAATGAACAAAAGGCCCGAACCAAAGAAAAATTCAAAAGCCCATGTTCATGCTAAGGCTAGCACTCATACACATGTGAAACCGCTAAGGCACCCAGAGTAGTAAAAATGTATGTAGATGTTTATGGAAGATGTGTCACCACTTTTAAAGTGATTAGAGTAGTAAAGGCAGATTTGGATTCCGAAGGTACAAATTTAACCTTGTAGGACCCTACACAAATTGGGTACCTAAAAAAATGATCTGCTTTTTCAGAGGAAAACAAGGGCACTAAGTCGATTAAAGATCACATAAAGACTGGATGAGCAGAGATGAAAAAAAGCCCCTGATGTATGGTATCTTGACAAAGGATGCTCAAGACATATGACAGATTCAAGAAGATACTCAGTGACTATGTTGAACAAAGAGGCCCTCAGATCACTTTTGAAGATAACTCCAAGGACGATCAAGGATATGGAACTTTGGAAATCGACTAGTTCATATCCATGGTGTTTCATATGTATCTGGATTGAAGCATAACCTGCTTTCAATAAGCCAATTCTGTGATAAGGGTTTTAATGTTGAGTTCTCTAAGAACTTATGTTATGTGAAAGATGATATCTCACAGAAAATATTACTGATTGGTACTAGAAAAGGAAATGTGTATCTTGTTGATTGGAGTTCAACTCCTAGAGATACATGTTTGGTTGCTAAAAGTTCCACAAATACCAGTTGGTTATGGCATAAAAGAATGAATCACCTGAATTTCAAAACCCTGAATAAGCTTGCAAGATTAGCTCTTGTGAGAGGGTTGCCTAATGAAGTGTTCAGTAAGGAACATATTTGTGATGCGTGCCAAAAAGGAAAACAAATTAGAGCATCATTTAAAAGCAAAGTAGATGTTTCTACTGAGAGAATACTTCAGTTATTGCATATGGATCTCTTTTGTCCTATAACACCAGTGAGCACCAATGGCAGGAAATACACACTAGTAGTAGTTGATGACTACTCAAGATATACTTGGGTCATATTCTTACTCAGTAAGAAAGAGACTCAAATAAAGCTGCCTGAATTACTGAAAAGGCTCAGTATTGAGAAAAATCTGAGTGTGGTCAAAATCAGATCTGACAAGGGAACTGAATTTATAAATCATATTATATCTGATTATTGTGCAGCAAATGGAATTACTCATGAAACATCAGCTGCAAGGACCCCTCAACAAAATGGTGTTCCTTGAAAGAAGGACCAGACTCTGAAAGAAGAAGTTCGCAAGGGCAATGATACCGGTTCGATATTCCTAAAAGATTTTTCAAGCCGCCAACATGCATGCTATTCTCGTAAACAGATCCATCTTCAAGAGTCAAGGCAAAACACCTTATGAGCTTTGGAATGAAAGGAAGCCTCTTGTTTCTTTCTTTCGTGTGTTTGGTTGCAAGTGTTTCATACACAATAATGGTAAAGATCAGTTGAAAACATTTGATAGCAAAGCTGATGAAGGAATATTCTTAGGGTATTCTGAAATCAGTAAAGCTTTCAGAGTTTACAAACCGTAGGACTCTTATTGTGGAGGAAACACCTCATGTTGTTTTTGATGAATCTACTTGTGTTAAGAAGAAACAGAACATGATGCGTAAGAACCCACCAAGAGGATCACCAGATTAAGCCCGAAAAAGAATGACAAATCATCCAATGAACTCCGAAAAGAAGAAGTCACCACATTCTATGATTGGAGTGACTCGGACTCGAGATAAAGAAGTTCGGGATGGAACTCGGGATGGTGAGACTCAGAAAACCAACACACCAAAGGTGACCAATCCGAACAGACACTACCCGCACTCGTATGTGATGCCAATGAAGATGTGGTCACAATCGAGGCAAATTTCGAATCTATCAACCAAAGGGGAACAAATGTCTCGACAATGTTTGAATAGAATTTCCCGAGGAAGATGATTTTCCTTTTCTCGTTGTTCCTCGAGTTTATCAATTAACCGAACCTAACGTTTCAAATGTTGAGGATATTGTTGAAGGGGAACATCTAGAAGGAGATGGTTAGATAGTCATCCTACAAGTCGATTGTGGGTGATCTAACCGATGGTGTCAAAACAAGAAGGTTCCATGGTGAGAGTGCACTATTCTCGCCGCTTCCTATCGAGAAAGAGCTTCATCGAGATTGAAGAAGCTCTACAAGATTCTCATTGGATTATCGCTATGCAAGATGAGCTAAATCAATTCTCAAGAAATGAAGTATGGGAGCTAGTGGATAGACCGAAAAGGCACAATGTCATTGGAACCAAGTGGGTATTTAAGAATAAAAAGAGATGAAAACAACAACATTGTAAGAAACAAGGCAAGGCTAGTTGCACAAGGTTATTCCCAAGAAGAAGGCTTGGATTATGATGAAACCTTTGCACCGAGTTATAAAGACTAGAAGCCATCGATTGTTTCTTGCATATGCCGCCCACATGAAGTTCACGATCTATCAAATGGATGTGAAAAGTGCATTTCGAGCGGTGTGCTTAAAGAAGAGGTTTATGTAGAACAACCTCCCGGTTTCAAACAGAATGACCAAGTTTACTGTGCTCGTAAAAGCCTTGTATGGTCTTAAACAAGCACCCCAGAGCATGGTATGATACTCTTTTTCGGTTTCTTCTTGACCATGGTTTTGTCAAAGGAATCAATTGATAGAACTCGTTCGGGATACAAGATAGGGAAGATATCTTACTAGTTCGGATATATGTTGATGATATCATTTTTGATCCCCAAATCATCGGGTTGTGTGAAAAGTTTTTACATCGATGAAAGGCAAATTTGAGATGTCTATGATGGGGAGATGAATTTCTTTTCAGTCTACAAGTTGAAACAATCAAAGGAAGAAATCTTCATCAACCGTGCAAAGTACACCAGAGATCCGATTACCAAATATGGTGTATGAGATTGCAATGCGAGTTAGATTCCCATGAATACTAACTACAAGATGGATCCCGATCGACCAAGGCAAATCAAGAAGTCATATCGATTATAGAGGAATCATTGGATCATTGCTCTATCTCACGCCAAGCAGGCGGATATAACATTTGTTTGTTGGGATATGTGCAAGATACCAAGCTAATCCTAAGGCTAGTCACATGGAGGTCGCCAAAAAGATAATCAAGTATCTTAAGGGCACAAATGAATAGAGGATTATGGTATCCGGTGATGATAACCTTGAATTAACCGGGTTACTCGGATGTCGATTATGGAGGTTGCAGAATTGACAGAAGTCCACTACAGAACTTGTCAATTTCTAGGAAGTAAGTCGATATCTTAGTTTTGAAGAAATGCAGGACCTCAAGAGCAACCAAGATTATCGAAGTTTAATACATGGTCGCAGTGAAGGAATTGTGCTTTCGATTCTTTCGCTCGCATAACAATTAAGGGATTATAAAGTTGTAGCCAATGAAGTACCAATATTTTGTGACAATAATAGTGCCATTGCTATTTCAAAAAATCCGGTATTGCACACCAGATGCAAGCATGTGGATATCAGACATCACTTTATCAGAGATCATGTCGAGAAAAAAGGACATCAGGATGGAGAAAATTCATACTGATAAGCAGAGAGCTGATATCTTGACTAAACCATTGGCTGAATCAAGATTTCATGAACTATCAGTTGAATTAGGGATGTTGGATCCAGGTGTATATAGTAAAATCTGAAAAATTGAAGATTTTCAGATGCATGAATTTTCTCAGAATTCTACTGAGAAACTCAGGATAAAATTGGAAATACTGAACTGAGTCTCAGGAAACTCAAATTTACTGAAGGTCAGTACTCAGTAGCATACTGAACCCATTCAGTACTCAGTATCATACTGACATTTTTTTATCAAGGTCAATACTCAGTAAGACTGATAAGAGGAAAATTAGTCTGAAGAAGTAATGACTCATGCGACTCATTTATTGCTTAAGTGAAACTCAGTAATCATTCGCAATAAATAAAAAACACATGAGGAATGTTTTTGGGCGGGATCTTTGAAATTCCTAAGAAGGTCAACAGTCATTAAATGCTCTGTTACATTTAATCACCAATGAAGTTAAAATGGCGGCTTACTTTTCGGGGATCGACCTTTCACATACCCGATTGATCGTGGATTAATCTTAACCATTGCTTTTCACCAAACCGGTACGACTTCCCACGATCTCGAGCTATTTATTCCTCAAGAAGCCATTCAAGTCAAACTTTATCAAACCCTTCGTTCCCAAAACCCTCTGCAAATAAATCCCTTTGCCCAGAAAACCCAAACCCTAAATCTTCAAATCTTCATATCTAAAATGGCCCCAACCTTATTCGAAAGATTAGCCGAGACAAATAAGCCATGGTACGAATACGTGGTGTCTTTGGAGAGCACGTCAAATACCAAGCACGAAGAAGAAACGCTCCACTTAATAAGATTGGCGAAACTGACGAACCTCGTCGCAAATCGACCAGAGGCGGAGTATACCCGTGAGGTAATAGAGTTTGTTGCAAATATGGAAATCGATGAGGAAGATTGTATAGAATCTAAAATTTCCGTTTTGCATCTCGAACAATCGATGAAATATGTAGATTTTGTTCGAGAGCTCTATATAGTCCCTAAGCATTTGAACGACGTATTTGAGTTGTACGATAGGGGAGATGATCCCTCATTGTATATGTTGGGATGGGAACAAGAGTATCTTGACAAGGTTGCCGAGAAACCTGTTAAGTTTGAGGCAACTCTGCACAAACGACATCTACAAAATTAAATACATAATATTGATGGATATTGTGGGAAAGTGCATAATGAGCCGATCTGGAAGCTTTGAGCAGATCAGCACTCCCAAACTCCGACTGATGGCGGCGATTGAGGACTCACCCACCAAGGATTTCAACTGGCTGAAATATCTGATCAAGGTGGTGACTGAGCAAGCCAAGGTCATAAAAAGGGAGGATGATGGGGCAATATCTATCAAAGGCAGAATCCTCCACACCACCAAAATAGCCTTTATTTTGGAGATGTGCCGAGAGGAGGAAGATATTTTTGCCAACTCTACCCCATTCCCTAAGTCAAAAATTATGTTCAAACCGATTACTGCGAAGAGGACTTTCAAGGGAAAGAAAGAGAAGAAAGTGGAATCACCGGTCAGGGTCAAGGCCGAAAAAGGAAACCCAACAAGCTGGGGGAAGGTGTTGTTGGAAGCCAAGAAGGAGCAGGTGAGAAATTGAAGAAGAGTAAAACCCTTGCTCCAAAACGCAAAAAGGATGGTGGTTCTCACTGATGAAGATGAGGAAAGTGAGACTGAGGAGATTCAGCCTGAGAGCCAAACCGCCTTTAAATCGCCTTTTACATGTATTGCTCAAAGCTATCTCAAAGGCACAGGATCAAACGGAGGAGCAAGTCTTCTCGAGGTTCTTGAGACTTCACCGAGCTCGCATAAATTTTCTCAGAAATTTTCCAGGACCTCGCAGACCTCGTGAGAAAGTACAGATTCCTCGCCGAGGAAGTGCCCGCCAGTTCTCGAGAGCAAGCCGAAATTCCCATCGAGGAGGCGCCACTGCGGACCTCGTAACCAAGTCGATTCAGACCGAGGAGCCGATCGCCCCAAACCTCGAAAGGCCGAGCCTCGGGAGCCGATGAACTTTGAAGAGCTCTGAGTGAATTGTTGATTGACCCTTCCATCGAACCCGAGAGCCCGATGCTCAAAAAGGGTGAAGTTCAAGAGACCGAATGGCGGAAAGGGGAACGGTTCATTCTTGACCGCTACCCGAAGCCGAAGCTCATTCCCCGACCTCCAAGACATCTTCTTCGGGATTGAGGTCAACGGTCTACATCCTCAACCAGACTCTTCCGGAGATGCTTAATATTGCTTCATTCAGAGGGGAAGACGGTGGAACGAGGAGACAACTTTTTCTCATCAATTCTCGTGGTTCGGAAAAACCAAGCTCGGGATGAAAATCTCAGATTTTGATGAGCTTGTGAAGAGAAATGTGGCCGGAGAGAATCCGGGTTGGTGCCTCGAGCTCCATTGACAAATCTCGGGATGGGGACCAACAAGGGATGATGAGAGTCAATCTCGTATGAGAAAGACTCAATCGATGCCGATCAGTCGTTGTCGAACATCCTCGATCAAGTTAGCCTTCGTGTAACTTTTGGCACTATTTATAATTATGCCAGATTACCGGGGTTCCTACCTTTAAATCAGAATGTTCGATATGCAGACCGAGGCTCGTGTGGACACCCAAGCTCGTGGTGAAACCTCGTTCAAAATCAAGCTCGTGTTCAGACCGAGACTCGGGATGAATAGCCAACTCGGGAGGCACAACCAGATCAAGAATGCTTCGAGATTGATCTCACCCTTGATGGAGAAATTGGAGAAAGTTGAGCCAACATCGAACAAAATTGCTCGATGGAGGAAGTTTTGGCCAACCAATCTCGAAGATTGAAGGATTGAGTACTTCTTTAAATCGGTGCCGCTTTCAGAGCTCTATGACAGAGGTTTCGACCTCCATGGAAGCAAAGCTAGAAGCAAAGATGGAGGGGGTCAAGGCCGAAGCTTTAATGAAGAGTCAAGCAAAAAGCATCGTGAGCGCATACAAATTCTTGAAGCAAAGTTGGTTGAGAGGAATGAGATGCTAGTGAAGAACGTTGTTGAGGAAAATGAGCTCAATGCTCATGGCCAAGATGATGATATGTTCAAGGAAGCTCTCTCAAGCCAATTTGCTCATCTATCTCAAGAGTTCTTCAGGGCTAAGAACCACCTTAGGCGGCTCGAGGAGGAGCAAGATCGATGGCGGGGAGGTGCGGAGTGTCAAGAAAGAGCAATATCACATGGACACAAAGACTTCCAAAGCTTCGCCAGAGTATGGCTCCAAGAAGGGGGAAAGACTCGAGCCGATCTCGTGGAATTATTGGGAACATACTCAAGGGCAAGGTTGATAAAAATGCCGAAAAGAAGATACTTTGCGGGTTAGCCATGAAGGAAATTGAAGCCACCGAGAAGCTTAAATTCAAGAAGGTGGAGAAGTTAATCTACACTCGTGTTTCAGAGGAAACAATGCAGAAGTTTGCTATGGAGAAACTGAGTGGTAGAGGAAGGATTGGAAGAAGCCAGGTTGGTGCTGAATTGCCCATCAAGAGAAAGGCCGTGGTGATAGAAGAGCCTGAGGGCAAGAGAGCAAAGGCTTCTAAGCCAATCCAGAGGAAATTGATGCTGGATATTGAAGAATCTGAGGCTGAGCCCAAGAACAAAGTCTTCAACACTAGAAGCGCCCAAAAACTCCAGATTGAACAAGCGAAGAAAAGCCGCCGCTTCGCTTTTCGTGTACCGCTGATCGTAAAGAAGGTCAAGAAGAGCGTAAAAAGAAGGAGTGGGTTCAAAAGGTTCGCAAGCAAGAGGAGAGGGAACACTAAAGCACAGAAATGGCCGCACGTTGATAAATGGATGCCAGTCCATCTCAATAATGCGTGGGAAGAAATCAAGAGAATCTTCTGGTTCTACTATGATGTGCTCAGAGAATGGAGAGGGGAGAGCTCAGATCCGAATGAGGCTTTCATCGACTATCTCCTGACCTTCTATCCAAAATATCTTCAAGGATGGATAAATCTAGCGGATGAAGGAAAGGTGCAGATAACCGCCCCTGGTCCATATGTGTACCCTCCTCCCAGGTTGGAGAATGGATGTGTTAATGAGAAAGCCATTTCTCAGGAAATATCTCAGTACGCTGTTCAGTTAGGTCTGACAGGAAACAATCCGGATATCATCAAGGAGAGAGATGCGCTGAAAAGAAGATATTACAGAATGTTCAACCTAGAAGTCCCTGCTGATGAGGTGGAAGAGCAGGATCAAGAGCCGAATCAAGAGCCGAAATAAGAACGTAATGAAGACTCAGAAGATGAAGACTCAGAAGATTCATGTAATCTTTTATATTTTCTTGTCTTTTTTATTTTGTTCTGATAAGATTCATTGTAACCTGTAACAGTCTACCTATCATCAATGAAAACTTATCATTTATGCTCAAAAGATAATATCTCATTATCTTATTTACATGTGTTTTACTTTTGATATGCCTGAATGATGTCTCTGAATTAATTGTTTGAATATGGGGGAAATTGTTTGAAAATTAAGTATTTGGTGATGAATTCTTTGAGTGATTCATTACTGAAGAAATTGTTGTGAGAATCTCTGTATGGAAATTGTTGGGAGATTAATTGTTAAGAGACTCATTATTTATGGGGGGAATTGTTGAAAATAAAACCAATCTTGTAATAGAATAAACTGAAACCTGAGTATAGGTTAAGTATGTGTGTAACAAGATAGGGTTTGGCATCATCAAAAAGGGGAAAATTGTTGGGAGATGAATTTAATAAAGATATGATTTTGATTAGATCCCAAAACCCTGAGTATGACATGTTCAGAATAATCTTGATAGTTGAGTCAGGATTCAGTTTAAGAGTATTCAGGATGATATCTGCAAAATGTATAGTTAGCAGATATAGATCAAGTTAGGATCTGAATATTCTGAAGAACTCAGTAAGTTTCTGAAGAAACCGGTTTCAAGATGAAATCGAAAGTTTCAAGTCTCAAAGAAAAATCGAGATATCAAGACTCAAAAGATGAAATCGAGATATTGAAGACTCAAGATGAAATCGATGAATCAAGACTCAAAGATGAAGACTCAAAGATATCACCAAGACATCAGAAAGACTCGTAAGACGCTAAAGACTCGTAAGACTTAAGACTCAAGACACGTAAGATGTAAGATCAAGAATTGAAGATCAAGAATATCAAGGCACAAGAATTATCAAGACTCAAGAATGCATCAATGCTCAAGATAAACCCGAATGTTCCAAGGCATCGAAAAATATCTATCTCAAGGATTCAATAATCGGAAGATCGCGTTTCCTAAGAAAAAAAATTAGATATTGCCCAAGACATTCAAATGCGCATAAAAAGGAACTAAGACAAATTGTTGTTAAGGTTATATCAACTCGTAGATTGTAACCAAAAAGAGTCGCATCTTGTTTACCTTTAATCGGAGACAAAAGTCAAAAAAAGAGGAAGACCATTGTACCATAATCGACATCGACAGTGGATGTGTCGCTAAAAAAGATGTCAAGCACGAAGTTCGCATCGCAAAAAGTGAAAAACTGCTACATGAAAGGCTATTGCCTAAAACGTGTTAGGGAGTCTCAAACCCGAAATATAGTCGTTTCTCACACACCATAAGAGGAAACTCACGAAGCTATCTCTCCCCAAATGGATAGTTTTTCAAGAGTGACCTTGGTGTATGCCTATAAATACTTGTGACCCTCTACATTGTAAGGTGACGGGAAATTTGTAAGCAACTCAAGAGCTCAAACTTATTATTGCAAGTTGAAGCACTCGAAAAACCCAAGAATTTCCCAAGTGCTTTAAATCGAAGAGAGCTCATTCCACTAAGCCTAGCTTGATAAGATATATCCAACGCTTAGTCGAGATATCCTAGCCTTTGCATTGTTCTTTATTGTAAAAGATATCTCATCCTAGTTGGAAACCAACCAAGAAACCCCAAACCCTTTGTAAGGTAGTTTGAGTGTGATTGTTGGTGAGATTGGAGTTGTAAAGAGTGAGTAAACTACATTGAGGTAGTCAGAAAGCTCTAGAGAAGAAGTTAGTAAGCTACTTGTGGTAGTCTGAAAGCTTGTGTGAGTTGAGTAAGTAAACTACAGAGGTAGTCAGAAAGCTCAAGGTCGGGTTGAGAAGTAAACTACAGAGGTAGTCAGAAAATTCAGGGCCGAGTTGAGTAAGTAAACTACAGAGGTAGTCAGAAAGCTCAAGGAAGTGATTAGTGAATTTCTCTGAAGAGATCAGAGAGAGTGGACGTAGGAGTTTGAGTCTCTGAACCACTATAAATTGATGTGTTCTTTGCTTTCCATTTTTGCTTTTCTTAACTGTTGCATATATTTTGAAAGCAAATTTTCACTGACATTTCAGTTGGAATCAATCCACTGAAGGTTGCATATAATTGAATCACAGCCTAATCACTATTTCATTAAAGGAAGGTTTTCAGCAAAAGCTTAAAACGAGTATAAACTAAGGGCCAACCATTCCGCACATCTGAGTAGCTAGAACAGATAGTTACCAAACTGAACTTACTCTTCTGAGGGTTCAGTAAGTTAGTTATCTGAAGCAACTCAAGATCTCTGAAACTCAGGACTCAGTTGGGATTATCTGAGGTTTTTGAAAGCAGCTCAGGATCACTGTCTCAGTAGACTTTGACTCAGAGCGATTTGTGCTTCTCAGGACCAAATCATCAGGACAACCTGACCCAAGCTGACCTCAGTAAAAGAAAAGTTTTAAAAACACTGAACACGTGTATTCCCCCCCATACACATGTAAGACTCGTTTGCACCGGGACCAACAGTATGTAATCATGGTTATTACTTAGGTATAAAATTGATATGCATATACTTCCCCGAAGTCCCTGTCAATTTTATATTGGTCAAGTGGGAGCCAACTATTAATCTGGATATTAAAGGCTTGTAACTGTTCTTGTTTGTAACCTGCTTGAATGTGTTTAAATAATGACCCACCCCACGTGGCTTATTTAAACTGTTTCGATATGTTGGCTGATGCATGTTCATATTTTTTGGAGATTTTAATATGAAACATGTGATCGAATTTTGTGATATATTTGTGCTTATGCATATTATTATTTATTTCAGTTCATCATGTCGCAACCTTTTAATCCATTGTTCAATATACTTAAAGACAATTTGCTTACTGGTGAAAACTTTGTTGATTAGAGTCGTAAACTTACTATTGTCCTCACTGCACAAAGCCATAACTGGGTTCTCACTACACCTAAACCAGAAAAGCCAAATGACGAGTCAAGTAAATCGGTTAAGAAAGAGTATGCTGACTGGGAGCGTTCCAACGAAATGGCAAAGTGTACCATCTTGGCTTCAATGTCAGATGTGTTGCAACACCAACACCAGAACGTTGAGACCGCTGCAGACATCATGACTAGTCTTAAAGCGATGTTTCAACATCAGAACCGCGTGGCTCGTCAGATCACCATGAGGGACTTGCTCTCTATGAAAATGGTGTAGGGAACGCCCGTAAGGGAGCACGTTCTCCAGATGATAGCTCACCTTAACAAACTTGAGGTACTTGGAGCCGAATACGACATCGAGACCCAAATCAATTTTGTGCTCCATTCTCTACCGAAAAGTTTTGAACTGTTCAGGTTGAACTATCAGATGAATAATCAGAAGTTCTCGATGCCTGATCTATTGCAAGCTTTGGTCTCGGCAGAGGCGATATTGGGGCAAAAGAGCCAAGTCTTGGTGGCAAATGGACCTTCTTCTTCTTCTAGGCCAAGGGGTGGTAAGAACAAGAAAAAGGACAAGAGCCACAGGCAAGTGAACTCAAGTGTTGCCAAAGGCAAAGAAAAGGTGAAGGGAGGTGGAGGAGTGAGCAAGCCAGCTAAGGGGAGGTGCTTCAAGTGCGGTGAGAGAGGACATTGGAGGTCAGCCTGTTCCAATCCCAAAAGGAATGGAAAGAAAGGGGTTCAAGCGGACCCGACAACTTAGTGGGAGTGAGATCCTCATCACATTGGGCGATGCCACGAGAGTCGCAGCTGAAGCAGTGGGAGAAGTGCACCTGTCTTTTGAAGACAGAGTTTTAATTTTAAGAGATGTACTTATCGAATTTTAGAAAGAACTTGATTTCAGTTTCTAAACTTTACCTTGATGGATATTCGATTACTTTTGATAAATTTGTTACCATTTCTCTTTATGATAAATTTATCTGTCATGGAACGTTGTCAAGTAATCTCTATACAATTAATTGTGCACACCACTCACGAAATGCATCCTATAACACATCAACTGTTTCTGGTAAAAGAAAACGTTCATCAGACGTTAACGAAACACTTCTATGGCATCTAAGATTGGGACATATTAATCTAAAGAGGATCCAAAGGTTGGTGAAAGAGGGTTCACTAGAGTCTCTCCAAGTTGAACCGATTCCAACCTGCGAATCATGTTTGGAGGGTAAAATGACCAAGAGGGCATTCGGAGCCAAGGGGAATAGAGCCAAAGAAGTGTTAGAAATCATTCACACAGACGTATGTGGTCCAATGTCAACCATGGCAAGAGGAGGTTAC
Source organism: Stenogyne calaminthoides (assembly GCA_037126765.1). Taxonomy (NCBI): domain Eukaryota; kingdom Viridiplantae; phylum Streptophyta; class Magnoliopsida; order Lamiales; family Lamiaceae; genus Stenogyne; species Stenogyne calaminthoides. The sequence continues at coordinate 29,784,002 of JBBCBC010000023.1, read as the reverse complement.
GAGTATTTTGTCACTTTTATTGATGACTACTCGAGGTACATTTATATTTTCCTTATGAAGCATAAATTTGAGACCTTTGAGAAATTCAAAGAATTTAAGGCTCAAGCAAAGAATCATAGGGAAAAATGTATCAAGTCTCTACGATCCGATCGTGGAGGCGAGTACCTCAGTGATGAGTTTTTGAACTACTTGTCGGATGAAGGGATTGCATCCCAGCTGACTGCACCCAGAACCCCTCAACAAAACGGGGTTGCAGAGCGAAGAAACAGAACTCTTTTGGAAATGGTTAGATCAATGATGTGTTATGCGGATCTTCCCAAGTCGTTCTGGGGTCATGCCTTGGAAACAACGACTTACATTCTGAACTTGGTGCCATCCAAGTCGGTTCCCAAAACTCCCAAAGAATTGTGGACCGGGCGCAAGCCTAGCTTGACACACATGAGAATTTGGGGGTGTTCGGCCTACGTGTTGGACAAGGAAGCCGGGAAATTAGATCCTCGATAAGAATTAAGGCTATTTGTAGGATACCCCAAGGGAACAAAAGGGTGTATGTTTTATGGTCCCAAAGATCAAAAGGTGGTCATAAGCACCCACTTTAGATTTTTGGAGGAAGACTATATGAACGAAAGAAGACCCAGAAGTGAGATTACCTTAAGTGAGCTAAGGGGGCTAACCTCATTGCCAACTGTACAAGATGATATACCAAATGACACACTTTCACAACCGGAGCCTCGTCGTAGTGGGAGGGTTGTGAGACAGCCCGAGAGATTCATGGGGATAGGAGAGTCCTCGGACTTGATTCTCGGACAAGATGAATCAGACCCATGGACATACGATGAGGCAATCCAAGATAAGGATGCGGTTTCTTGGCAAAAGGCAATGAAAGCAGAAATGGGGTCTATGGATCATAACAGAGTGTGGGAGCTAGTCGAACCACTTAATGGGGTCAAACCTATTGGTTGCAAGTGGGTATACAAGAGAAAGAGGGGACCGGACGGGAAGGTGGAAACCTTCAAGGCAAGGCTTGTGGCGAAAGGTTATACTCAGAAAGAAGGGATCGATTATGAGGAAACCTTCTCACCTGTAGCAATGCTCAAGTCCATCCGGATTCTCTTGTCGATAGCTGCGCATCTCGATTTTGAAATCTGGCAAATGGATGTCAAGACAACTTTCCTTAACGGAAGTCTTGATGAGGAAATCTATATGCAACAACCCAAAGGCTTCATTGAAAAGGGCCGAGAACACCTAGTTTGTAAGCTCATGAAGTCCATTTACGACTCAAACAGGCATCCAGAGCTTGGAACCAATGTTTTGATCATGTTATAAAATCTTACGGGTTTGATCAAAATGAGTTCGAGACCGGATATCTGCTTTGCCGTTGGCATGGTGGCAAGATATCAGAGTAACCCGGGAAGGGAACATTGAACGGCAGTTAAAAACATTCTGAAGTATCTGAAAAGAACTCGAGATAGAATGTTGGTTTATCAGTCAGATAGTCTAATCCCCATCGGCTACACGGACTCGGATTTCCAATCAGACTTAGACTCTAGAAAATCTACCTCCGGTAGTGTGTTTTGCATGGGGGAGGAGCCATGATGTGGAGAAGCGTTAAGCAGAAATGCGTCGCAGATTCTACCATGGAAGCCGAATATGTAGCTGCTGGCGAGGCAGCGAAAGAAGCGATTTGGCTCAAGAACTTCCTAGTGGACTTGGATATGGTTCCGAATTTTCCCAGCAGAATCACTATTTATTCTGACAATGCCGGAGCAGTTGCAAATTCAAGGGAACTAAGAGCCCACAAGGCCAACAAACACATTGAAAGGAAATACCATCTTATACGAGACATCGTTAAGAGAGGAGATATAGAGGTGGCAAAGATCGCGTCAGAAGACAACCTAGCTGATCCATTCACAAAGGGTCTGCCTCTGAATACATTCGAGAGACATGTGAAAGGAATGGGTGTCAAGACCGTTGTCAACCTGCTTTGAGTATAAGTGGGAGACATTATTAGGTCCGTGTAGGTGGCATTAGTTGTCACGTACTACACGAGATATGATGATGTATACTTAAAAGCAGACTTTGAGTATAAGTGGGAGATTGTTGAGATTATACTGGAAAGTATGCTTTTACTTTGTATAATCAGACTAACTGAATTTCAGACTTATTTACTGAAATAAATTGTTTATCACTGATGCTTTAAATATCATTGAATGTTACATATATTTACTGCATAACTGTTCATTAAATAGTACGTGTTACATTGTAGTTAATTTAGTGATACCAAGATCACAGAAGATTAAATTAACAGTTCCTTGTAACTAAAAGTACACCATTCACGACCTAGATGGAAATGAACAATCCATCGTGAAAGGTTGTAGTGTAAGGCTCAGATGGGTTTGTCTTGACCAAGAGATTACACTAGTGCATGACTGATGCATTGAAGAGGTCCTACAGGAGGATAAATTCTTCAGAACTGAACTGGGAAGAATTAGACCTCAGTGGTTAGTTATTTCTTAATCTTCGTCCCTTAAATAGGATTGTGTGTTGTTAGTAACTATTGCTTTGACTTATTATGGGAAGAGAATCAGTGAGATTCAATACCCTATATCTTGGGCAATATTATTGGTCACATGCGATTGCTAAGATTTAATACGGAGAATCGTGTGCAAGTTCGCTTGTTCGATTTGCCCCCTTGGGAGGTTCATAAGTTTTATCATACCAAATCTTGCAAGTGAACTAGTTTCCGGTATGAATAATAATGTTGAACCGTTCCTTTACCAAGGATAAAAGATATTAATTAATGGAAAGCTATTTCAGTGGCTTGAATTAATTAATGGGCTAGATAATCTTAAACACGGGAAATAATAACCGGGAGCCATATTAACTGTAATATGGGTTAAGTTGGATAGTGCAATATTAATTATGTAGTGGGATTAATTAATATTTATGGGCTTGAATAATATTGTGGCTCAATATTGATAATTCAAGGTCCATTGGAAGGTCCAATCTTAATTCTCCTAAAGGACCCCCAAGTAGCTCAAGATAAAGTCCAATAACTGAAAAATGTGTTTAAAAATAAAATAAATTTGTTGCCTATTTTTCCTTGTATTTTTCAAAATTTATGGATAAAAGGGGAGAAAGATTTTCTTTGAATTTTGTTATGGAATGAAGATATGTATTCTTGGAATACAAGATTATCTCATTAAATTCAAGAAATCTCCCACTTGGTTATTCATATAGTTTGTTTCGAAAATTTTGAAATATAAAGAGCAAGATAGATTTTCTTGATTTTCTTGAAAAGATATTATGGAAGATATGTATTTCTTGAAATACAAGAATATCTCATAAATTCAAGAAGATACAAATCTTGGATTCTTGGTCCCTCTTATTTTCGAAAATTCACCATAGCAAGATAAGGTGGGATTTTTGTGGAATATTTTAATTATGGGAAAAAGAATATAGGAGATATATTCAAGATTTCTTGGAGATCAAGAAAAGATTTTCCTCATTGTTTTTTCCCTAAAAATTTGACCACCACCCTATCTATAAATAGGGGATGATTCTTTCATTCCCAAGTGAAATTCCATGTGCTGAAAAAATTAGTAAATCAACAAAAGTGGTGCAACAAAGTTTATTTTTCCTTTTGTTAATTGTTCGCGAGTATCCTTCCACTGGATTGTCGAGCAAGGACGTGGGAATACTTGGGAAGGATTTTTTGTGTGTTTTCATATACAAGACCATTGTCATTCCAAGAGGTAAGTTCACGTAAACTCGTAGTATTTCCGCATGCGTAGGATTTACGTGAATTGTTTATATGCATGATTTGTTGTTGAATTATTATTTGAATTAATATGGGTTAATTCATGCTAGTAATAATTATTAGAATTAAATTTGTATTTAAATATTCATCCCGAATAGATCCGGACAATTAATTTCAACAGTATGACCACACCAGATGCCCGCCTCGGCGACGTCAAGATTCGCCTACCCGGCGACCACGCCCGCGGCTGCCTCGCCCGTGCCGGACGACCACGCCTACTCGCCCGCCCGGGAAACCACGCCCACATGCCCGCGCCCACTCACCCGCGCCCACATGCCCACGCGAGATACTCGCCACGCCCGGGCGACCACGCCCGCTACTCGCCCTATTGACGACTAGGCACCCTCAATATAATTGCGTACACAAAGAGACAAATTATACTTAGACAATTCTATGAAACTTGTAATCAAGGTAAAATATTTGAGTCAAAGGATTTCCGCTTACCAATGCCTGATTTTGGCTAAACCAGCACGTAAATCTCCAATATCAGCCAATGTCAGAGAATCTCCCCCAAATGGCCGAGAAGTTTCTGAAGATAATGCTGGTCCTATGGCTGTGGACTCAAAGAGGAAAACATAGGCGCAAATCTCCATGAATCATCTGCAGTCCGTCGTGCTTCAGGTTTGGAAGATGTGTTTAGCTTGGTGTAATAGGTTTTTAGAGTCCAGTGTAGCCGAGAAACATTTAATGCTGGTCAAACTTCCCTTGAGGGGCGAGAAAGACCAGCCAGGAAACTTGTAGTATAAATACCCGAAAGTAAGACTCATTAAAGGGTCGCCAATTTTTACATTCAATACAACGGCTTTATCAACCAACAAAAGAGGCATTTGGCCCAAATCCTCTGGCATTTTTCTTACTTGCATTTACTTGCATTTATTCTCTCGTATTCTCATCATTGCTATTGAATGAAGAACATTCGCTGTGTTCATCATTGATTACACTTGCACTCTCATTAATACTTGTTTGTATCACCAAATCACATAGCCACATCATAAATCTCGTTCCATAATTTTTGGTGTACAACAATTGGCGCTAGAAGAAGGGTATTTCACTAGGAAGTTCCCAGGGTTCCTTTTGATTTATCCTTTCGAATCTTCATATCTTCAAAAGTTCTTATTGAAACCCAGTTTCCGACATGGTTTCTGCCGGAATGCAAATGTCCGACCAACAAAGGGAGACATCTTCATCCAATGAAGGTCCACTCAAAAACCTCGATGACATCAAAACTCCGGAGGACCTCCAAGAGGCAATGAAAATACTCAAACGCCGTCAGCGCAACCTCGCCGGAGAGCGAAGTGGGCCACATCGGCGTGCTGAATCCCAGTGGGCCTCAGCGTCCGAAGGGAAAAGAAAGATGGGGGAGGGCGCGAGGTCCGGAAATCGCAGACCTGCTAAGACATGCAATACCGCCCACGAATCTAGAGGACCCCATCAACTCCAAAATTGGCGGGAAGAAACCCCATCCCCCAGATGTGGAGGCTTTTACCAATCCCGCCAATCTGAATCTGTGTTTGACAGATTGGGAAGGAATGCTCCGCGAAGACCCCGTGGTCGCCCAGTTGAGTCGAATGCAAGCTCATTCCCAGCTAGGCGAAACTTGGAGGCATCTTTTGAGGCGGAAGATGACGCTCGAGCTAAGGATGAAGAGGGACCGAGAGTGTCTGTGCATAACCGTTTAGGCGCGCCAGCCCCTCTTCGGCCTCAAAATCCGGAAAATGAACAACTCGAGGCCATCAAACAAACCCTCAAAAGTTTGCAAGAGCAAATGAATCGGCAGGGAGGACAAGCCGCTCCAACTGTACTGCCGATCTCACCACTAAATCCTTCAATCATCCACACTCTCGTCCAGGTCAAGATTAATACGACTTCAATAAATCAGTATAATGGCGATTCCGACCCCAACACTCATATTGGGAAGTTCTCCTCCCACATGACCTCAATGGGCACCACAGATGCAACTCAATGTCGCTTGTTCCCACTCACACTTGGGGACCAAGCCTACAGGTGGTTCAACTCGCTCACCCCAGGTTCCATTGAGTCCTTTCATCAACTGGCCAATCAATTCCTCAACCACTTCATCACAATGGCACCAATCCCGACCGCCAAATAAATATTTGCCAACATCGAGCAGGGCCCTACAGAGTCAGATCAAGAATATACCGAACGGGTCGATAACCTCATTATGGAGGGCGAACCTATGGGAGATGAAGCCAAAGTAATGGGAGCGGTTAGAGGCTTGCGATTGAATACTAAGTTATGAAAGCTGATGTATAAGGAGTACCCGAGGTCGTACGCCGACTTTCGATGGAAAGCGGGCAACCACATCAGCAAAGCCGGAATGATGGTCCTACGTCTGGGCGGGCAAGTGGCAAACAACAATGAAGCCGCGAAAAAGCCCGAGCAGAAGCCCCAAAGCACTCACAAAAAAGGCGGTGGCCAACACAAGCCCGCGAATAACTTCAAACCATTCAACAGCGAGATCGAGGTCAAGCTATTAGAGGTCCTGAATACTACTCCGAACGAGGTATTCGATCGTATCAAGGACAGACTTCTCAACCAGCCGAGAAAGATCGTCAAGGAAAATGATAAAATGAATCCAAACAAGTATTGCCATTACCACGAAAGTATTGGCCACAATACTAGTGAGTGTCGGGATCTTCTAAAGCAGCTATGGAAGCTATACGAGGATGGAAAGTTGAATGAGTTCATTAAACCAAAGGCGCCCAAGGAAACGCTCAACAACCGCAAGCACCACCACAGGCGACAGGCCAGCGACAAGTACCTCCTATCCCAGACAATGTCGTAGGATGGGCCGTTCAAATGATATCGCTAATGGAGGTTACCTTGGGAGGGTTACTCCCCTCTTTTGGTTTGTCGCGCCGAAGGCAAAAAGTCGAGCTCTGCGCAATGAACAATGTTCACCAAATCTGTCTCCCAATCAACCACTTGGCCAAGAAGACCCATTCACTCGCCTTGTAGGACGAGGACAAGCACGGGGTCCAATATCCCAACAACGATCCGATTGTGATCTCGACAAAGATCATGGGAGTTTTAGTCCATCGTTTGCTAGTAGACAACGGATCTTTCTGCAACATATTATTCAAAAAGACACTCGACCAAATTGGAGACTACAAGGATTACATTGAGCCATTTGATATAGTCATCAAAGGATTCGACAATTCATCGGTAAAGCCCTATGGCATTATCCGACTGGCGGTGGAATTAGTTTCGAATAGGGATCCGGAGGTCAAGTCCATGATATAACTCGACTTCATTATAATTGACCTCCCCTCAACCTACAATGGTTTCCTGGGGAGACCTTTCGAGCATGAATTCGGTGCGGCGACCTCGGCACATTACTATTGCATCAAATTTCCCACCCAAGGAGGAGCCGTGGGAACCGTGAAGGGAAATCAGGTCATGTCGAGGGGATGCATGCTACAGACTAACGTCGATCTGAATTCGACAAGTTCTTCTTGTGAAATGGGTGGCGTACTTGTAGTATTGCAAGATCATTTGAATGATCAGACTTTACTACAAGATAACGAACCCAACAAGAAAATGCGAACCGACCAAGTCATCGGCCCGAATCAACCAGAAGAAGCGCAACCCAGGCGAGAAGCAGATCAAGTCGTGATCCCGACCCAACTGCCAGATTTGGAGCCAAGGTTGGGGTATGAGCCAATAGATGATCCGAGATGGACTTGGGGGCAACAAGCTACACCAATGGAAGAGCTCAAAAAGATTCCAGTCAATATAACTCATCCGGAGATGGAAGTAATTATCGGTACAAAGATGACGGTCGACATGCGAGATCAGATGATCCAATTCCTAAAAGCAAACTTGGATGTTTTTGCATGGTCACATGAGGATATGGTTGGAATCGACCCTAAAGTTGCTTGTCATCGCCTCAACATTGATCCCACCCGGAAACCGGTTTCGCAAATGAGAAGGAAATTCGGGCCAGAGAAGTACGCCGCTTTAGTTGAGGAAGTAAAGAAGTTGCTCGATAACAAGCTCATTGAGCAGGCGGACAAGACACAATGGGTGGCAAATTCGGTTTTGGTAAAAAAGGCTAACAACTAGTGGAGGCTTTGCATCGACTTCACGGACTTGAACGAGGCTTGCCCAAAAGATTATTTTCCCATGCCCCACATTGATCATTTGATCGATAGTACCACCGGGCACGAGATGATGACCTTCATGGATGCTTTCGCGGGATATCATCAAATCGCCATGCACGAGGACAATCAAAATCACTCTTCTTTTCTTACAGAAAAGAATGTGTATTGCTGGAAGCGAATGCCTTTTGGCCTAAAAAATGCGGGGGTGGTTTACCAAAGACTCGTGAATCACATGTTTGAGGATCAGATTGGGAAGACCATGGAAGTCTATATAGACGACTTGGTAGTCAAGAGCGAGAAGAAAGAAGACCACCTGATGCATCTCGCCCAAACTTTCGACATACTGCGAAAGTACAACATGAGGCTCAATCCGAAAAAATACAACTTTGGGGTGGAGTTCGGGAAATTCTTGGGGCACATGGTGAGCCAGCGCGGGATCGAAGCCAACCCGACAAAGATTAAAGTCGTTTTGGACATGAGTGCTCCCCAAAATATCAAAGAGGCGCAACGGTTGACGGGGCGTTTAGCGGCACTTACCTCTTGGAATGGCAATGGACTCGTCGATGAAAACAAACCAAAAAGTCTTCCCAAGTATTCCCTAGTCCTTGCTCAATAATCCGGTGGAAGGAAGCTCGTGAACAATTAACAAAAGGAAAAATAAAATTTGTTGCACCACCTTTGTGGATTTACTAATTTTTCCAGCACATGGAATTGCACTTGGGAATGAAACACTCATCCCCTATTTATAGAGGGGGTTGGACGATTTTTAGTGATTAAAATAATAGGTTTGACCCCATTAAGTGGTTCGACTAGCTCCCACACTCTGTTATGATCCATAGACCCCATTTATGCTTTCATTGCCTTTTGCCAAGAAACCGCATCCTTATCTTGGATTGCCTCATCGTATGTCCATGGGTCTGATTCATCTTGTCCGGGAATCAAGTCCGAGGACTCTCCTATCCCCATGAATCTCTCGGGCTATCTCACAACCCTCCCACTACGACGAGGCTCCGGTTGTGAAAGTGTGTCGTTTGGTATATCATCTTGTACAATTGGCAATGAGGTTATCCCCCTTAGCTCACTTAAGGTAATCTCACTTCTGGGTCTTCTTTCGTTCATATAGTCTTCTTCCAAAAATCTAAAGTGGGTGCTTATTACCACCTTTTGATCTTTGGGACCATAGAACATACACTTTTTTTTGTTCCCGGGGTATCCTATAAACAAATTTTTTAATTTCGATCGAGGATCCAATTTCCGGCTTTCTTGTCCAACACATAGGCCGGACACCCCCCAAATTCTCATGTGTCTCAAACTAGGGCCTTGGGTCCACAATTCTTTGGGAGTTTTGGGAACCGATTTGGATGGCACCAAGTTCGAATGTAAGTCATTGTTTCAAGGCATAACCCCGTAAGCGACTTGGGAAGATCCGCATAACTCATCATTGATCTAACCATTTCCAAAAGAGTTTTGTTTTTTCGCTCTGCAACCCCATTTTGTTGAGGGTTTCCGGTGCAAATCGGTTAGGATGCAATCACTTCATCTGACAAGTAGTTCAAAAACTCATCGCTGAGGTACTCGCCTCCACGATCGGATCGTAGAGACTTGATACGTTTTTCCCTATGATTCTCTGCTTGAGCCTTAAATTCTTTGAATTTCTCAAAGGTCTCAGATTTATGCTTCATAAGGAAAATATAACCGTACCTCGAGTAGTCATCAATAAAAGTGACTTAAATACTCGTGAACTTCCTCTTGCTTTGGTTGACATTGGACCACATACGCCCCGTGTGAAGCGATTTCTAACACTTCTTTGGCTCTATTCCCCTTGGCTCCGAATGCCCTCTTGGTCATTTTACCCTCCAAACATGATTCGCAGGTTGGAATTGGTTCAACTTGTAGAGATTCTAGTGAACCGTCTTTCACCAACCTTTGGATCCTCTTTGGATTAATTTGTCCCAATCTTAGATGCCATAGAAGTGTTTCGTTCACGTCTGATGAATGTTTTCTTTTGCCAAAAACAGTTGATGTGTTATAGGATGCGTTTAGTGAGTGGTGTGCACAGTTAATTGTATGGAGATTATTCGACCAATGTCCCATAACAGATACACTCATCATTTCAAGAAATGATATCATTCTTATTAGAAGAAACTAAGTATCCATTATTAGAATTTTAGAAACTGAAAGTGAATTCTTTCTAAAACTGGGAACATAAAGATAATCTCTAAAAAAACTTTATCTTCAAAAGTTAGGTGCACTTCTCCCACTGCTTTGACCACTACTCATGTAGCACTGCAATATCTGCTACTTACGTAGCATTGCAATAACTGTCACTTACGTAGCATTGCAATATCTGCTACTTACGTAGCATTGCAATATCTGCTACTTATGTAACATCGCCCAGTGTGATGAGGATCTCACTCCCACTAAGTTGCCGGATCAGTTTGAACCCGTGAAGCAAACCTCCATTGTCCTCTTTCACCGCAGCTTAAGCACTTCCTCTTTGGATTTTCCTTGACACCACAAGCATTCCTCATCTTACCATTGCCCATGGCAACAGTTGAGTCTGATTGCTTATGGCTTTTGGTCACCTTCTTCTTCTTGCCTCCCCTTGGCCTAGAAAATGAAGTCAAACCGCTTGCCGTCAATGCTTGAGTTTGATGCCCCATCAACATCTCTGCCGAGACCAAAGCTTGCAACAAATCAGCTAGCGAGGCCAAAATGCTCAGAAACTTTTGGGCAGAGAGTGAAATACCAAATTCATCTGAGTCTCCAGATTATAGTCTGCACTCAGAACCTCAAGTTTGTTCAGATGAGCCATCTATTTTGAGGACGTAATCCCTTACGGGTTTGCCCTCCACCATTTTCAGCGATGACATCTCTCGCAAGGTGATCTGACGAGTCCTACATTTTTGACTCGTCAGTTGGCTCATCTGATTTTGGTGTGTCAAGAATCCACTTGTGCTTTTTTGCAGTTAGGACAATTATAATTTTTTTTTCCAATCAATATAGTTTCGATACATATTGTATTGACTTTAAGTATATTAATAGTGGATTAAAAGGTTACAACATGTTGAACTGAAATAAATAACTATATGCATAAGCACAAGTATATCACAAAATTCGATCACATGTTTCATATTAACATCTCAAAAAAATATGAACATGCATCAGCCAACATCTCAAAACAGTTTAAATAAGCCACGTGGGGTGGGTCATTATTTAAACACATTCAAGCAGGTTACAAACAAGAACAGTTACAAACCTTTAATATCCAGATTAATAGTTGGCTCTCACTTGACCAATATAAAATTGACAGGGACTTCGGGGAAGTATATGCATATCAATTTTATACCTAAGTAATAATCATGATTAAATACAGAATTATTATTTCACTTTGATCGAGCCTCGTGGGGAGGGTCATCGTCGCCACTAGTAATAATCCACAATCATCCAATTGGAATTTATTCATGTGAAAGCTATCTTTTGACCGTCCCGTGGGAGGAATTTCTCCAAAAGAATTCACAAATAAATAAATCATGGAGGTCAATAATTAATTCAATTTTATTATTCGGAATAAAATTATCAATTAATTGTTTAAGCATACTTAGTAATTTTCGAAAGTGAGATTTTTCAAAATATTTTCTCATGCATCGCAAATTTAAACACAACTTAAATAAGCATAAAATAATGCATAAACATCAAGACAAAAATTAAACATATTGGGCACATTTATCCAATTGTCATGGTTAATTTTTTCATGTCTTGATCTTGAGAAATCGTCTTCATAACCTTCATCGTTCGTCTCGAAAAGCTCCCACTTGACCGTTTTAAAAAAATGCCTTGTCAAGCCACATCATCGACCAGCTCGCGGGTCGGATTGCCCGCCTAGCACTCCCCCGGCCGTGTCGAATGGCATCGATGCACGCATTTCCAAAGCGCCGCCGCGACGCCGCCTGTTGTTGCCTCTCAGCGGCGTCGCTTTCGTCCAGCGGCGCCCTCAGCGCGCCTCGCCGCGTCGCCGCGTCGCAGCGCCGCCTCGGCAACATCGCCGCGCCCGTGTACCCCTTGTCGTCGCCCGTCAGTGCGCTCTGCATCGCCCGTCTGGCATCTCAGCGGCTTCGCCGCGCCTTATCGTCATCATATGCGTCGCCCGTAGCGTCGCCCAGCGTCGCCCTCTGCGTCCTTTGCCGCCTGCGCCGCGTCAGCGAATCCGCCTTATTGCTTCGCCCCTCGGCCTCGCCCTTTTGTTTGTCGCGCCAGCATCCGCGTCGCGTACCTCCCAGCGTTCGTTTAAGCCTGACATACCCCTCCTACTAATTGGGATCGTCTTTTTAATTCTTCGTTTCACTTTCAGGTTTCGTCCAGGTTACAATTTATTAAAAAATAAATAAACTGAATCTGAACTAGTCTATTACATTGATCAAATCAAACAAATTCTAATCTACTCAAGTGGATTTTCTCTAAAATAACGAATCTACGAGCGAATCGAATTAAAAAAAAACCACAATTTATATGCATGCATAAATAAACACATTAAATTCCATGACAATTGGATACCTGCAAAAAAGATCTAGCAATTCTACTATCCAATTTCAAAATTTAATGACAGCAAATTAAATTACAATTTAAAATTCAGAGCCCGAAACCGAGGCTCTGATACCAGTTGTTGGGGAATTAATTGCCCGGATCTATTCGGGATGAATATTTAAATACAAATTTAATTATGATAATTATTACTAGCATGAATTAATCCTATATTAATTCAAATAATAATTCAACAACAAATCATGCATATAAACAGTTCACGTAAATCCTACGCATGCGGAATTACTACGAGTTTACGTGAACTTACCTCTTGGAATGGCAATGGACTCGTCGATGAAAACACACCAAAAAGCCTTCCCAAGTATTCCCTAGTCCTTGCTCAACAATCCGGTGGAAGGAAGCTCGTGAACAATTAACAAAAGGAAAAATAAAATTTGTTGCACCACCTTTGTGGATTTACTAATTTTTCCAGCACATGGAATTGCACTTGGGAATGAAACACTCATCCCCTATTTATAGAGGGGGTTGGACGATTTTTAGTGATTAAAATAATATGGAAAAATCTTTTTCTTGATCTCCAAGAAATCTTGAATATATCTCTTATATTCTTTTCTCCATAATTATAATATTCCACAAAAATTCCACCTCATCTTGTTATGGCAAGATTTTCGAAAATCAAGAGAAAAGATTCCAAGATTTGGATCTTCTTGAATTTATGAGATATTCTTGTATTTCAAGAAATACATATCTTCCATAATATCTTTTCAAGAAAATCAAGAAAATCTTTATTTCCCTTAATTATCAAAATTTTCGAAATTATCTATATGAATAACCATGTGGGAGATTTCTTGAATTTAATGAGATAATCTTGTATTCCAAGAATACATATCTTCATTCCATAACAAAATTCAAAGAAAATCTTTCTCCCATTTTATCCATAATTTTTGAAAAAAAACAAGGAAAAATAAGCAACAAATTTATTTTATTTTTAAACACCTTTTTTAGGTTATTGGACTTTATCTTGGGCTACTTGGGGGCTTTTTAGGAGAATTAAGATTGGACCTTCCAATGGACCTTGAACTATCAATATTGAGCCACAATATTATTCAAGCACATAAATATTAATTAATCCCACTACATAATTAATATTGCACTATCCATCTTAACTCATATTACAGTTAATATGACTCCCGGTTATTATTTCCCGTGTTTAAGATTATCTAGCCCATTAATTAATTCAAGCCACTGAAATAGCTTTCCATTAATTAATATCTTTTATCCTTGGTAAAGGAACGGTTCAACATTATTATCCATAGGAAAACTAGTTCCTTTGGCAAGATTTGGTATGATAAAACTTATGAACCTCCCAAGGGGGCAAATCGAACAAGCGTACTTGCACACGATTCTCCGTATTAAATCTTAGCAATCACATGTGACCAATAATATTGCCCAAGATATAGGGTATTGAATCTCATTGATTCTCTTCCCATAATAAGTCAAAGCAATAGTTACTAACCACACGCAATCCTATTTAAGGGACGAAGATTAAGAAATAACTAACCACTGAGGTCTAATTCTTCCCAGTTCAGTTCTGAAGAATTTGTCCTCCTGTAGGTCCTCTTCAATGCATCAGTCATACACTAGTGTAATCTCTTGGTCAAGACAAACCAATCTGAGCCTTACACTACAACCTTTCACGATGGATTGTTCATTTTCATCTAGGTCGTGAATGGTGTACTTTTAGTTACAAGGAACTGTTAATTTAATCTTCTGTGATCTTGGTATCACTAAATTAACTACAATGTAACACGTACTATTTATTGAACAGTTATGCAGTAAATATATGTAACATTCTATGATATTTAAAGCATCAGTGATAAACAATTTATTTCAGTAAATAAGTCCGAAATTCAGTCAGTCTGATTATACAAAGTAAAAGCATACTTTCCAGTATAATCCCAACAAAAGCTTGCATACGCTTTGGTGATGAGTGTTAGGAAACTTCGCCCCTATTTCTTTGATCATCACGTCGAAGTCTTAACCTCATTACCGCTACGTTGAATTCTATATTGACCCGACACAGTCGGGAGATGTTTAAAGTGGTCAATTGTAATTGGTCAGTTTGAGGTAACTTACGCCCCACGAACGACGATTAAGGCTCAGGCTTTGGCAGATTTTATAGTGGAGCTAACTTTCCCTTCCAATCAAATGAAGACAGAGTGAATTCCTTGGGAGCTCTATGTCGACGGCTCGTCCACCAGTGAGCGAGCTGGGGCAGGAGTGGTATTGATCAATCCAGAAGGAAAGTCATTCACGACGTCGATACGTTTCGACTTTCAGGCGACCAACAATGAGGCGGAGTACGAGGCATTAATTAATGGCTTGGAGATGGCGATGGCTATGGGCGTTCAGTGACTAGAAATTTTTTGCGACTCCCAGTTGGTTGTCTTTCAAGTGTCGGGCGAGTATGAAGCCCGAAGTGAGCAGATGATCGCCTACCACAAGATTGCGATAAAACTAATGGAGAAATTCGAGCAAGTTTTTATCAGACAGATCCCGAGGAAAGAAAACACTCAAGCAGATTCGCTAGCTCGGCTGGCGACCTCAGAGGGCGCGGCTGACATGTCCGACATTACCATCATCAAGCTACTCGCTCCATCTGGAAGCCAAGTCACGATCGCAAACCTCAACCCAGAAGTAGACACTTGGACGACTCCTATAATCAAATACAACAGGAATGGCGAGCTGCCAGAAGATAAAGTGGAAGCCCGTAGACTACAGATGCGAGCAGCTAGATACGTGATAATCGATGACCAATTGTACAAGCGAGGCTTTGCCCTACCACTATTGAAGTGTGTGACCCGGGAAGTGGGAAAGGAGATCATGAAAGACATCCACGAAGAAATTTGCGGTAATCATACGGGTGGACACTCTCTTGCCTAAAAAAGGATGCACTAGAGTATGCTAAGGCGTGCATGAGATGCCAAACATTCGCCCCAACAATCAAACTCGCTCCCGAGGAGCTTACTTCGGTCTACAGTCCATGGCCTTTTGCCAAATGGGGGATCGACCTGTTAGTGTTAGTGTCCTAGAGACAATCCATTGTAAGGACATAATACTCAGATAATATTCAGTATTTGTTTAATGTTAATGTTTGTTTAATATTAAATGTATAGTTTTACACTCATTAGAATATTATGTTTGATTGTTTGCATTTATTCTTATATGTGTTCCCATGAATCACTGCTGTCATTGAGTGTGTGAGAACTCAGGTGACTTAAGCTTGATTCTCAAATAGCCCCAATCGAGGATAATCAAGAATGGGATATTGATGATGCAATGGAGATTGGTGTGCGATCTGCATCATACTCTTAGAGAGTGTAGTAAGATCTCACTTACTACGAGATACTAGGTATCTCATGATGGATGCACAAATACCTTAGAGAGTATTGGTATACCCATCCGAGAAACCGTTTGATGTAGTTCCACTATATGTGTCTACGGGTGTCTCGGTTAGTGGGAGTTATGCGATGCTCCTTTGACTTGAGGTCAATACGCACGACATGTGTGAAAGTGATGAACTTTGACCATGACCGACGCTTGCACCCGTCTATGGGTAGATATGGCTTGGATTGGGTTCATCACGAAGTGCATGTGCGTGGTAGTTGAGTCAAGAAAAATATTCATTCCTCAAAGTGGATTTAGAGAGAATACTCATCTTCTCATCATAATTGGATTTAAGTCATTGACCAATGCACATCAACTTAGACTTTGTGACTAAGTGTGACACTAATGATCAATTAGTGATTAGAGATAAATTAATTTAGTTATTTGAATAGACACTTCATCATGTTCAAGACTAAATTGAGTATTCGTGAATGAAAGGAGGAAATCGCAATAGCCCATATTTCTATTACAGGTAGTTGCACTTTTCTCGCAACGTACCTCATATATTGAGAATGTCTGATTTATTGTCTAGGGTTCAATTAAGACCGTTAGTTTGACTAATCACTCGATATATGAGGGTCTATGGGTCACACAACAAGTAGTCCCCTTTACAGATTAAAGTCGGTTGATTAAATGTTAAATTAGATTTAATATTTAATCTATGGAGAATTAATTAATAATAGAATCGATCGATATCAAGATTGAAGCTCGTAAATCGATAAATAGAAGTAAACCGCATGATCTGTTATTTCGATTTGATTTCTTCTTCTTAACTTGTTCTCTCGTTCCCCCTCAACTTGTTATCTGTAGATTAACTTCAATAACTCAAGTTGATAATGTTTTGGCATAATTCATCAAAACTAAAATATCCCAACAAGATTAATTTGGAATTAATTATTATTAATGTTTAATTAAATTGGATTTAATTAAATAGGAATTCCCAACAATAATATATGGAATATTATTGTAGGATTTAATTATATGAGGAAATAAATCGTAGAGATTTTCCACATATGGAAATTAAATTCGTAGAGATTTATATGGAGAAATAAATCCTAGGGATTTATACAAATAAGGATTAGGGATATTATTTCCTAATTAGGCTAGCTTAAGATTTAAGCTGAGTCTCTCCTATAAATATGAGCTTTAGGGATTCATAATTACCAGTTGTTCTAATTTCTCCATAAAATCTAGAGTTAGAATTTTCTTAGCAAATTCATCTCGGCATTCAACGCTGGCGAATCTGCGCAAATTTGTAAACGGGGATTACGTGGATACCGTAGTTGAGAAATCTGCTCTTGAGTTGCTGTAAGATTTCTTATTACTGTTTTTCGTGTTCATACTTGCAATTATATGTTCGTTGTTGGTGAATTGTTTAGTTCTGTTGCGCATGTTTTACGTGTTTACGTGCCTCTAAACTCCAACAGTGGTATCAGAGCTTCAGGCACTTTGTTATAATTGCTTTTTAGTTTTTAAAATTGAAATTAATTTTTTTTAAAACCATGGGGCACGGTTCATTAGAAGAACCGCACCCCTCATGTATTTGTTTGATTTCTGGGTATCACACCCACTCATCTTCAACCCCCAGAATTAGGGTTAACCCCAAATTGGGGTTTTCGACGCTGCAATTCATCGCTCCACGGCCGGCGGTGCTATGCCGCATTGCTGGAGGCCAGCGCTAGGTTCTGTGCCTCGCGACGCGTGCGGAAGCCCGCGGCGTGGTTCGTCGCGCCCGTCGCAATTCACGCAACCCCGTCGTGAGTCGCCGCCCTCTGTTGCGATTCACCTCCACCTGACGCCGTATCTATTCACGGCGGTGCGCCTGGACTCCATCGGGACTTGACCGGCGTGTCTGTCTCGGTGTTTTTCCATGGCGGTGCGCCACTGGAATCGAGACAACTCAGTGGCGGGGCGCCGCTGCTTCGATCATCTTCTCCGATCAGACTGGTTTCGAACCAGGTCTGACCAAGGGGCCGCGGCTCCGCGCGTGCCCCTTCCCGATTCGACCGCAACCGTGAGTCGCCCGCACACTAGGCATGACGCCGGCGACTCGGTTCGGTCCGATTTACTTTGTCGTGAGCCACGTTCTTTGTTTTCATCCCTTTGCTTCTAACATTGAATCTGGACGTTTTTCTAATTATTTGGAGTTCATGGTTCGGTTGCACAGTAGATTAATTGGATTGATTTGTGATGAAATCGTTAAAAATTTCTGAAATTTGATTGATTTGGGTGTTTGGATTATCGGATTGGATTCAATTTGGTATGGGTGATGATGTTGGATGGTTGTTTTGCGAATTTGATTTGAGATAGGCCCTCTCGTGCAAGTTTTAAAAATTGCACCTGAGCCCCTGAAATAAAACAAATAATTGAACACTTTTGGATTTTTAATTAAGTTTAAATTTCTAAAATAAAATTGGTTGGATCAATAACAATTAATTGGATTAATTGTAATTTTAATAACCTTAAAACTGAAACTTTAATTTGGACTTAATGCTCGTTTTAAAAAGGATTTATTAAAACCCACTGTTAACTTGTTTAATCATTTTAAATTAGTTAACCCATTTCACAGTCCGCGTTATAACTGTTTGGGTAGGCGGCGCCCAATACTTGTCGGACCGTGCTAAATGGTTGGGTAGACGGCGCCCAAATATTTGTTAGTCCGCATATGTATTGTTTGGGTAGGCGGCGCCCGTAATTGCTCAAATGTGACTTAGAAATCATGATGGATCTCGATTAAGCAATTAATACCCCGCCTTTAAAATGTTCCTCACTAAAATATAGTTTTCTCATTAATTTGATAAGATGTCTTCCATCAAAAATAAAAGTAAACCGGAGATTTCGTTCCAATGAGTACTTAAAGACCCTCATCTTTTTCTTGAATCTACATCTAACGGGACATTTATAGGGACATGTGATGTCGCCACTTGATGGTTGTAAACCAACTTAACTTTGTTACGCTAGCCCTCGCGGGGAACAAAGGGTAAGTGACATCAGTCGAACTAGGTTCGACAAACTAGGAGTTGCAGATTGTAATTGGTTTGGAGACCTACCAGTTATGCTGTTATAATGATTAGCCCTCGCTGGGATTATAATAGTAGTAATGTGGATCCTAGTCCATTATGATTTATATGTGATATAAATTCGTACATTTCCGATGAGGTCGTTAAGTATGTGAAAATAATGGAGACAAAATAAATTTGAAAGGCCATATTTATTTTGATTGCTGAATATTGATCATAGGAATTATGTGTTTTAATTCCCGTTTTATTTTATTTCTCTAGGATTGTTGAAATGAATAACTTGTCATTGAGAAGCGTTTTGAAAACAAATAAATTGGTTGGGCCAAACATTCTCGACTGGCACCGAAACGTTCGTTTGGTGCTCAGACAAGAAAAGATTGAGTACGTGTTGGACACGCCAATCCCTGCTACCCCGGAGGCTGGTACTGAAGAGGCCGAGACGTTTGACGCCGAAGCTCAAAAGAAGCATCAAGATGATGCTTCCTAGGCTCAGTGTGTTATGCTCCTCGGGATGACTCCCGAGTTGCAAAGGCAACATGAGAGGATGCTTTCCTTTGAGATGATCAAGCATCTGAAGGATCTCTTTGATTCTGAATCTCGTTCCGAGATTTATGAAGTGATGAGAGATCTATTTAGATGTCGGATGTCTGAAGGAAGGAAGGTTTCTCCTCATGTGTTGAAGATGATAGGGCTAATCGAGAAACTTGGTCGGTTGGGCATTGAGCTCGAGACCAATGTTGTTATTTATGCCATTCTTCAGTCGCTTCCCTATTCATATTCGAGTTTCATGGTAAACTTTAATATGAATAAGACGGAATCGACTATGCCCGAGCTGCATAACATGCTAAAGAATTTTGAGTCTTCCACTGCTAAGGAAAAGCCCGTGCTCATGGTGAGTGCCTCTACTTCTTCTGCTCCGATAGGAAAGAAGAAACGAAGGGGCAAGGCAAAGAAAGGCTCCAAGCCGAACCTCCTTAAGCCCAAAGGTGGGATTCAAAAGAAGGATAGGGTGGACAAGGATGTATGCCTCCACTGCAAGCATAAGGGGCATTGGAAGAAGGACTGTAAGGTTCTAGCAGCTGAAAAGAAGACACAAGGTTTCTCAGCCACTGGAACAGGTATGTTTGTTATTGAGATAAACATGTCCACAAATGATACTAACTGCTGGGTATTGGATACCGGTTGTGGCTCACACATATGTACTAATGTGCAGGGTCTCAAGCATAGCAGGGCAGTTAGGCCGGGTGAAGTCGCCCTACACGGTGGGAATGGAGCAAGAGTTGCTGCTGAACGTATTGACGTTTATGTTTTAGATTTACCCTCTGGTTTTAGTCTTGAACTGAATAATTGTTATTTTGTTCCTTCTATTACCCGCAACATTATTTCTATTCCGATGTTGGATAATGAAGGTTTTCCCTTCCATTTTGCAAATAATAATTATTATTTTTCGCTTAATGGTGATGTTTACGGAAATGCTCCTTTATCTAATGGTTTATATTTATTGCATTGTGGACATGATATTCTTAATATACAAAACAAACGACTCAAACTTAGTAATCATGAAAACCCGACTTACTTGTGGCATTGTAGACTTGGTCATGCTAATGAGAAAAGAATTACAAGGTTAAGAAAGTTGAACTACTTAACCCCATTCGATTTTGAATCTTATGGAAATTGCGAATCTTGTCTCAAAGGCAAGATGATCAACAAACCCTTTTCTGGGAAAGGTGTTTGTGCCAAAGAAGTTCTAGAGTTGATCCACAGTGACGTTTGTGGATCACTACCCACTCTAGATAGGGGTCACTTCGGATACTTCATAACCTTTACTGATGATTTTTCTAGGTTCGAGTATGTGTATCCGATGAAACACAAATCCGAGTCCTTTGAGAAGTTCAAAGAGTATAAGGCTGAAGTAGAGAAGCATCTTGGTAAGAGTATTAAGACTCTTCGATCAGATCGAGGAGGAGAATATCTTAGACATGAGTTCACTGATTACTTGAAGTTGCATGGAATCCAATCACAATGGACTCCTCCAGGAACACCACAAATGAATGGTGTGTCCGAGAGAAGAAACCGAACCTTGTTGGACATGGTAAGGTCCATGATGAGTTTTTCCTCTCTTCCGACATTCTTATGGGGATACGCGCTTCAAACCTCAATCTACATTCTGAATATGATTCCATCCAAATCAGTTGAGCATACGCCATACGAGCTATGGCATGGCAAGAAGCCAAACTTCACTCACATGAAAACGTGGGGTTGCCCTGCGTTTGTGAAGAAGATGCTCACTGACAAGTTGGAATCAAAAGGTGAAAAGGATTACTTTGTAGGATATCCTAAGGAAACTAAAGGATATTATTTCTATCTCCCTGAGAAACAAACAGTGATTGTTCTAGGCATGCTGAATTCCTTGAAGAAGACTACGTCTTCAAGGGACAAGGTCGTAAGCCGATAGAACTTGAAGAAATTCAAGAACCACAAATTGACAAGGAGACTGATATATTGTCAAAGCAACATGACAAAGAATCAGTGGGAGCATTCAGCAACTCACATGGTGGAAGTTTATCACTAAGTGATCCTCTTTCAGCCAGTGAGAGTGTAATTGGAGTTGCATTGCCTGCGCAACGAACTCCAAATAGACTGAATGAGAACAGCATAGTTCAAACTCCCATTCAAGAGGCATCCGAAAATGCTCAAGAAGCATCCGGAAGTGTCGCTCTCGAAGCCTCCCAGGTCAACGATGAGATCGCTGAACCACAAAATTTTCACAATCAGCATGTGCAGTCTGAACAACCACAACTCCGTAAGTCCACTAGAGTTTGTAATCCACCCACTAGATATTATGGTTTCCTCGTAGAAGAACATGATGATGTGGAAATCCCGGATAAAGATGAACCTAAGACTTACACTGAGGCAACATTAGATGTTGACTCAAAGAAGTGGCATGAAGCCATGAAATCCGAGATGGACTCGATGTACATCAATCAAGTTTGGGACTTGGTTGAATTGCCGAAAGGGGTTAGACCCATAGGTTGCAAGTGGGTCTTCAAATGAAAGACCGATGCAAATGGCAAAGTACAAACCTACAAGGCTAAGTTGGTGGTAAAAGGTTATAGTCAATGCAAAGGCATTGACTATGATGAGAATTTCTCACCAGTTGCTAAGTTCAAGTCCATTCGAATTTTACTTGCGGTAGCAGCACATCTAGATTATGAGATTTGGCAGATGGATGTCAAAACAACTTTCCTCAATGGCAACATTGACAAGGAAGTGTTTATGACTCAACCTGAAGCTTTTATATCAAAGCCAAAATCTAATCTTCTGTGCAAGCTTAAATGATCCATCTATGGATTGAAGCAAGCTTCTAGGAGTTGGAATATCCGATTTGATGAAGCTGTCAAATCTTTTGACTTCATCAGAAATTCAGAAGATTCGTGCGTTTATAGGAAGTGCATTGGGAAGAATATTATTTTCATAGTTGTGTATGTCGATGACTTACTCATTATGGGAAACAATATCCCACTAATGCAGTCAGTGAAAGAATGGTTATCAAAGACCTTCATGATGAAGGATCTTGGTGAAGCCTGCTACATCTTAAGGATCAAGATCCATAGGGATGGATCTAAAAGGATGCTAGGGCTGTCACAGTCAACCTACGTAGACAAGGTATTGAAGCGATTTACGATGGAGAACTCTAAGAGAGGTTCTCTGTCGGCATGTCATGGGATAAAGTTGTCTAAGAAGGATTGTCCTTCCACAGACACTGATATCCAGCGCATGAAGGATATACCATATGCACCTGCAATTGGATCCATCATGTACGCCATGACTTGCACAAGGCCGAATGTGGCCTTCGCTGTCAGCACCACTGGTAGATACCAACAGAATCCGGGTGAACCTTACTGGATTGCTGTCAAGAATATTCTTAAGTACCTCAGACGTACTAAAGAATACTTCTTAGTCTACGGAGGACAGTCAGAATTGATGGCCACTGGTTATGCTGACGCAAGTTTCCAATCCAACTTTGACGATTACAAGTCACAATCGGGCTATGTGTTCACTCTCAATGGTGGGGCGGTTAGTTGGAATAGTTCCAAGTAAGAGACTACCGCGGATTCAACAACCAAAGCTGAGTACATCGCTGCGGCGGAAGCTGCCAAAGAAGTTGTCTGGATAAAACAGTTCTTAAGTGAACTACGGGTAGTTCCAAGTGCCAGCAGTCCAATAAAGTTGTATTGTGATAACACTGGTGCGGTTGCGCAAGCTAAGGAATCGAGATCCAATAACAGAAACAAGCATGTACCGAGGCGTTATCATTTGATAAGAGAGATAATCGCTAGAGGAGAGATAAAATTAGAACGTGTCCCCACGGAGGATAACCTGGCTGATCCTTTCACCAAGGCTTTGAGTGTTCATGTACACACTAGATATTTTAATGGTCTAGGGGTTAGACATGTAGGTGATTGGCTCTAGTTCAAGTGAGAGATTGTTAGCGTTAATGTCCTAGAGACAATCCATTGTAAGGACATAATACTCAGATAATATTCAGTATTTGTTTAATGTTAATGTTTGTTTAATATTAAATGTATGGTGTTACACTCATTAGAATATTATGTTTGATTGTTTGCATTTGTTCTTATATGTGTTCCCATGAATCACTGTTGTCATTGAGTGTGCGAGAACTCAGATGACTTAAGCTTGATTCTCAAATAGCCCCAATCGAGGATCATCAAGAATGGGATATTGATGATGCAATGGAGATTGGTGTGCGATCTGCATCATACTCTTAGAGAGTGTAGTAAGATCTCACTTACTACGAGATACTAGGTACCTCATGATGGATGCACAAATACCTTAGAGGGTATTGGTATACCCATCCGAGAAACCGTTTGATGTAGTTCCACTATATGTGTCTACGGGTGTCTCGGTTAGTGGGAGCTATGCGATACTCCGACTTGAGGTCAATACGCACGACATGTGTGGAGTGATGAACTTTGACCATGACCGACGCTTGCACCCGTCTATGGATAGATATGGCTTGTATTGGGTTCATCACGAAGTGCATGTGCGTGGTAGTTGAGCCAAGAAAAGGATTCATTCCTCAAAGTGGATTTAGAGAGAATACTCATCTTCTCATCATAATTGGATCTAAGTCATTGGCCCAATGCACGTCAACTTAGACTTTGTGACTAAGTGTGACACTAATGATCAATTAGTGATTAGAGATAAATTGATTTAGTTATTTGAATAGACACTTCATCATGTTCAAGACTAAATCGAGTATTCGTGAATGAAATGAGGAAATCGTAATTGCCCACATTTCTATTACATGTAGTTGCATTTTTCTCGCAACGTACCTCATATATTGAGAATGTCTGATTTATTGTCTAGGGTTCAATTAAGACCGTTAGTTTGACTAATTGCTCGATATATGAGGGTCTATGGGTCACACAACAAGTAGTCCCCTTTACAGATTAAAGTTGGTTGATTAAATGTTAAATTGGATTTAATATTTATTTTATGGAGAATTAATTAATAATAGATTAATTTGGAATTAATTATTATTAATGTTTAATTAAATTAGATTTAATTAAATAGGAATTCCCAATAATAATATATGGAATATTATTATAGGATTTAATTATATGAGAAAAGAAATCGTAGAGATTTTCCACATGTGGAAATTAAATTCGTAGAAATTTATATGGAGAAATAAATCCTAGGGATTTATACAAATAAGGATTAGGGATATTATTTCCTAATTAGACTAGCTTAAGATTAAAGTTGAGTCTTTCCTATAAATATGAGCTCTTGGGATTCATAATTATCAGTTGTTCTAATTTCTCCATAAAATCTAAAGTTAGAATTTTCCTAGCAAATTCAACGCTGGTGAATCTGCGCGAATTTGTAAACGGGGATTACGTGGATACCGTAGTTGAGAAATCTGCTCTTGAGTTGCTGTAAGATTTCTTGTTACTATTTTTCGTGTTCATACTTGCAATTATATGTTCGTTGTTGGTGAACTGTTTAATTCCGATGCGCATGTTTTACGTGTTTACGTGCCTCTAAACTCCAACAAAAGCATAATCCGGGCTAGGAGGATTCAACCTCAAAAAGTCCATGAGCTGATGGCGGAAGGCCGCTTGAATACCCGAAAGATCACGGTCAGGTGCATGGGCGGCACGAATAGAATCGGTGAAGGCTAGGACATAAGTGAAGTTCGTCAACTTGCCAGCTCCTTCATCATCATACAAGTCGGCCATCTGGTTCTCAAGGCGCGCGATCTTCCCAGCCAACTCCTTGTTTTCCTCCTTCAACTTCGTATTCGTAACCAAGGAAGTCTCGAGATCTATTCCCATCTTCTCTAGACCACTCTCCGCCCGGAGTCTGTGGCGGCATTCGCTGTTGGAGTTATACTGGAAAGTATGTTTTTACTTTGTATAACCAAAAGTGAATTTCTGTCTTATTTACTGAAATAAATTATTTATCACTGATGCTTTAAATATCATTGAATGTTACATATATTTACTGCATAACTGTTCAATAAATAGTATGTGTTACATTGTAGTTAATTTAGTGATACCAGATCACAGAAGATTAAATTAACAGTCACTTGTAACTAAAAGTACGTTATTCACGACCTAGATGGAAATGAACAATCCATCGTGAAAGGTTGAAGTGTAAGGCTCAGATTGGCTTGTCTTGACCAAGAGATTACACTAGTGCATGACTGATGTACTGAATAGGACCTACAGGAGGATGAATTCTTTAGCACTGAACTAGGAAGAATTGGACCTCAGTGGTTCGTTATTTCTTAATCTTCGTCCCTTAAATAGGATCGTGTGTGGTTAGTAATTATTGCTTTGACTTATGACGGGTAGAGAATCAATGAGATTCAATACTTTATATCTTGGACAATATTATTGGTCACATATGATTGCTAAGATTTAATACAAAGAATCGTGTGAAAGTACGCTTGTTCAATTTGCCCCCATGGGAGGTTCATAAGATTTATCATACCAAATCTTGCAAGTGGAACTAGTTTCCGGTATGGATAATAATGTTGAACCGTTCCTTGACCAAGGACAAAAAAATATTAATTAATGAAAAGCTATTTCAGTGGCTTGAATTATTTAATAGGCTAGATAATCTTAAACAAGGGAAATAATAACCGGGAGCCATATTAACAGTAATATGGGTTAAGATGGATAGTGCAATATTAATTATGTAGTGGGATTAATTAATATTTATGGGCTTGAATAATATTGTGGCTCAATATTGATAATTCAAGATCCGTTGGAAGGTCCAATCTTAATTCTCCTAAAGGCCCCTCAAGTAGCCCAAACATAAAGTCCAATAACTGAAAAAGATGTTTAAAAATAAAATAAATTTTGTTGCCTATTTTTCCTATTTATTCGAAAATAATAAATAAGAGAGGGAGAAATATTTTCTTTGAATTTTGTTATGGAATGAAGATAAGTATTCTTGGAATACAAGATTATCTCATTAAATTCAAGAAATCTCCCACTTGGTTATTTATTGTGAGATTTTCGAAAATTTTGAATAAATAAGGGAAAAAAAAGATTTTCTTGATTTTCTTGAAAAGATATTATGGAAGATATGTATTCTTGCAATACAAGTATATCTCATAAATTCAAGAAGATCCAAATCTTGGTTTCTTTTCCCTTAAAATTTCGAAATATCCCATAACAAGAGGAGTTGGGATTTTGTGGAATATTTTAATTATGGAGAAAAGAATATATGAGATATATTCAAGATTTCTTGGAGATCAAGAAAAAGATTTTCCCACATTATTTTTTCCCAAAATTTCGATCAACCCCTCATTTATAAATAGAGGATGATTCTTTCATCCCCAAGTGCAATTTCATGTGTTGGAAAAATTAGAAATCCACAAAGGTGGTGCAACATAATTTTATTTTCCCTTTTGTTAATTGTTCGCGAGTTTCCTTCCACTGGATTGACGAGCAAGGGCTAGGGAATACTTGGGAAGACTTTTTGTTGTGTCCGTGCCAACGGAGTCCATTGTCATTCCAAACAGGTTAGTTCACGTAAACCCGTAGCAATTCCGCATGCGTAGAATTTATGTGAACTGTTTATATGCATGATTTGTTGTTGAATTATTATTTGAATTAATATAGGATTAATTCATGCTAGTAATAATTGTTAGAATTAAATTTGTATTTAAATATTCATCCCGAATAGATCCGGGCAATTAATTCCCCAACAACTGGTATAAGAGCCTCGTTTCGGGCTCTGAGTTTTAAATTGTAATTTAATTCGTTTTTATTAAATTTGAAATTGGATAGTAGAATTGCTAGATCTTTTTTGCAGGTATCCAATTGTCATGGTATTTGATGAATGCTTATATTTATGCATGCATATAAATTGTGGTTTTTTAATTCGATTCGTTCGAATTCGTTTTGCCTCGTGAGAAAATCCACGAGTAGATTATGATTTGTTTGATTCGTTCAATGTAATAGACTAGTCTAGATCTAGGTTTATTTATTTTTCGTAAATAAATTACAACCGGATTGTGAGCCAAGACGAAGACGATGGATTAAAGATGGATGGATCCGGAACCGGACGCGCGCAAGCACGCACGGGCGTGGGGCGAGGTCGAGGGCCGATCTTGAGATGCGGATCACGAATGAATGCAGTGGTTGTGGCGGCAGACCGCGGCGCGACGGGCGGGCATAAGGCGGGATCGGGTGAGGCGGCATGGGCGCGGATCGGCGGGCATGGTTGTTGGAATCTGACGACGCGCCGAGATCCGCCGAGGGTGCTTTAGCGGGACACGCGCCGCTAAGCGGCGGCACTGGCGCTTTCAAATACAAGACGGGCGCCACTCGACACGGCCGGGGGAGTGGCAAACTTTTCGAGACGAACGATGAAGGCAAAGAAGACGATTTCTCGAGATCAAGACATGAAAAAACTAAATCATGACAATTGGATATATGTGTCCAATGTGTTTAATTTTGTCTTGATGTTTATGCATTATTTTATGCTTATTTAAATTGTGTTTAAATTTGCGATGCATGAGAAAATGTTTTGAAAAATCTCACTTTCGAAAATTACTAAGTATGCTTAAACAATTAATTGATAATTTTATTCCGGATAATAAAATTGAATTAATTTTGACCTCCACGATTTATTTATTTGTGAATTCTTTTGGAGAAATTCCCCCCACAGGACGGTCAAAAGATAGCTTTCACATGAATAAATTCCAAACGGATGATTGTGGATTATTACTAGTTGCGACGATGACCCTCCCCACGAGACTCGTTCAAAGCAAAATAATAATTCTGCATTTAATCATGGTTATTACTTAGGTATAAAATTGATATGCATATACTTCCCCGAAGTCCCTGTCAATTTTATATTGGTCAAGTGGGAGCCAACTATTAATCTGGATATTAAAGGTTTATGCTTTGTTTTTCTTATTTGTAACCTGCTTGAATGTGTTTAAATAATGACCCACCCCACGTGGCTTATTTAAAATATTTTGAGATGTTGGCTGATGCATGTTCATTTTTTTTTTTTTGAGATTTTAATATGATGCATGTGATCGAACCTTGTGATATATTTGTGCTTATGCATATTATTATTTATTTCAGTTCATCATGTCGCAACCTTTTAATCCACTGTTCAATACACTTAAAGACAATTTGCTTACTGGTGAAAACTATATTGATTGGATATGCAAACTAAAACCTGTCCTAGCCGCATCACCTTCCAAATGGGTACTTGATACACCAAAACTCGAAAAACCAGCTAAGGACGCCGGAATATGGGACGAGATGCTATATGGTGAATGGGAGCTGTCAAATGAATTGATGAAGGATACAATTCTGGCACATCTGTCAGATTTGTTGAAACGCCTTCACCAAGGATATGAGTCAGCTACAGACATCTTACAGAATCTCGAAGCGATGTTCACGCATCCGACCCGTATGGCAATCCAAAGTGTGAAGCAAGAAATGGTTGAATTAAAAATGGAAAAAGTGATGACTGCAGTGCAGCACGTTCTTAGGGTTATGGTGCTATTTGAGGAGCTTGAGATCCTCAGCGAAAAATATGATTTCAAGACTAAGATTGATTTCATTCTCCAATCCTTACCAAAGAGCTATAATCACCACTATCTTGAGTATCTATTGGAAGATCTAGATTTACAGTGGATGATCTTGTAAATGCTCTCACTTTGGTTGAAAGGGAGAGGGAGCACGAGGAAAAGAACTTGGGAAAACGAAAATCTTCTCTTCATCCTAGGTCAAGTGGTGATAAGGATGACGAAAAGAGAAGAAAGTTAAACCAAGCGGACTCAAACACCAAATAAGAGCATGGAATCAAGCATGAGGAAAGTTTTGGAAAGCGGCGGAGTAGGACACTCGAGGAAAGCCTGTTCCGATTCTTCTAAGAATGGAAAGAAAGGTCATTCTCACGCACTAGTTGTTGAAACATGCTTAGCGGCGTATGCCTCCCATTTATGGGTGGTGGATACGGGGTCCACTGATCATGTTTATTTCACTTTACAGGGGTTCAAGCGGACCCGGCAACTTAGTGGGAGTGAGATCCTCATCACACTGGGCGATGCTACGAGAGTGGCAGCTGAAGCAGTGGGAGAAGTGCACCTGTCCTTTGAAGACAAAGTTTTAATTTTAAAAGATGTTCTTTACGTTCCTAGTTTTAGAAAGAATTTAATTTCGGTTTCTAAACTTTACCTTGATGGATATTCGGTTACTTTTGATAAAGTTGTTATCATTTCTCTTTATGATAAATTTATCTGTCATGGAACGTTGTCGAATAATCTATATACAATTAACTGTGCACACCACTCACGAAATGCATCCTATAACACATCAATTGTTTCCGATAAAAGAAAACGTTCATCAGACGTGAACGAGACACTTCTATGGCATCTAAGATTGGGACATATTAATCCAAAGAGGATCCAAAGGTTGGTAGAATACGGTTCACTGGAGTCTCTCCAAGTTGAACCAATCTCAACCTGCGAATCATGTTTGGAGGGTAAAATGACCAAGAGGGCATTCGGAGCCAATGGGAATAGAGCCAAAGAAGTGTTAGAAATCGTTCACACAGACGTATGTGGTCCAATGTCAATCAAAGCAAGATGAGGCTATGAGTATTTCGTCACTTTTATTGATGATTACTCAAAGTACGGCTATATTTTCCTTATGAAGCATAAATCTGAGACATTTGAGAAATTCAAAGAATTTAAGGCTCAAGCAGAGAATCATAGGGAAAAACGTATCAAGTCTCTACGATCCAATTGTGGAGGCGAGTACCTCAGCGATGAGTTTTTGAACTACTTATCAGATGTAGAGATTGTATCCCAGCTAACTGCACCCGGAACCCCTCAACAAAACGGGGTTGCAGAGCGAAGAAACATAACTCTTTTAGAAATGGTTAGATCAATGATGAGTTATGCGGATCTACCCAAGTCGTTCTGGGGTCATGCCTTGGAAACAGCGGCTTATATTCTTAACTTGGTGTCATCCAAATCGGTTCCCAAAACTCCCAAAGAATTGTGGACTGGACGCAAGCCCAGTCTGAGACACATGAGAATTTGGGGGTGTCCGACCTACGTGTTGGACAAGGAAGCCGGAAAATTGAATCCTCGATCAGAATTAAGGTTGAATATAGGATACCCCGAGGGAACAAAAGGGTGTATGTTCTATGGTCCCGAAGATCAAAAGGTGGTAATAAGCACCCACTTTAGATTTTTGGAAGAAGACTATGTGAACGAAAGAAAGCCCAGAAGTGAGATTACCTTAAATGAGCTAAGGGGGCTAACCTCAGTGCCAACTATACAAGATGACATACCAAACGACACACTTATACAACCGGAACCTCGTCGTAGTGGGAGGGTTGTAAGACAGCCCGAGAGATTCACGGGGATAGGAGAGTCCTCGGACTTGATCCCCGGACAAGATGAATCAGACCCATGGACATATGACGAGGCAATTCAAGACAAGGATGCGGTTTCTTGGAAAACAACAATGAAAGCCGAAATGGGTTCTATGGATCATAACAGAGTGTGGGAGCTAGTCAAACCACTTAATGGGGTCAAACCCATTGGTTGCAAGTGGGTATACAAGAGAAAAAGAGGACCGGACGGGAAGGTGGAAACCTTCAAGGCAAGGCTTGTGGCGAAAGGTTATACTCAGAAAGAAGGGATCGACTATGAGGAAACCTTTTCTCCTGTAGCAATGCTCAAGTTCATCCGAATTCTCTTATCGATTACTGCACATCTCGATTTTGAAATCTGGCAAATGGATGTCAAGACGGCTTTCCTTAACGGAAGTCTTGAAGAGGAAATCTATATGCAACAACCCCAAGGCTTCATTGAAAATGGCCAAGAACACCTAGTTTGTAAGCTCAAGAAGTCCATCTACGGACTCAAACAAGCATCCATAGCTTGGAGCCAGTGTTTTGATCAAGTAATAAAGTCTCATGGGTTTGATCAAAACGAGTACGAAAGTTGTGTGTACAAAAAGTGTGTCGGAACTGCATTGGTATTCTTAGTACTATCGTGAGAGCGACATTTACGCTCATCGGAACGATGTAAAGGTGTTTTCGGGCGTAAGGGCATGGCTTTCAAAAGCAGGTTTGATATGAAGGACTTAGGGGGAAGCGGGGCACATCCTTGGGATCAAGATCACTTTCGAGATCGCAAGAAAAGGATGATAGGCTTATCATGAAGTTCATATATAGACACTGTCTTGAAGCGATTCAGCATGCAGGATTCCAAGAAAGGTTTCATACCTTTCAGACATGGAATCCATCTATCCAAGGAAATGTGCCCCAAGACACAAAAGGAGATAGATGACATGAAAGGCATTCATTATGCTTCGGCTGTCGGAAGCCTTATTGTTGGTCCCGGTGAGAACGAGTCTTACACGTGTATGGGGGGGGAATACACGTGTTGATGATTTAAAAACTTTTTTTCATCGAGGTCACTTGGGTCGGAAAATCACTCAAGATTAGGTTCGAGAAGACAGATCGCTCCGAGTCAAAGTTCATCGAGACAAAGTGATCCCGAAGTTGCTTTCAGATACCTCGAGATAATCCCAACCGAGTCACGGGTGTCGAGAGATCCTGAGTTGCTTGGATCAGATAACTAACTTACTGAATCCTCAGATGAGAGTTCAGTTTGGTAACTATCTGTTCTAGCTACTCAGTCGTGCGGAATGGTTGGCCCTTAGATTATACTCGTTTTAAGCTTTCTTTGAAAAACCTTCCCTTATGAAATAGTGATTAGGCTGTGAATCACTTATGCAACTTTCAGTGGATTGATTCCAACTGAATATCAGTGAAAAGTATGCTTTCAAAATCAAGTTGATGCAACAATTAAGCACAGATAAGGAAAGCAATAAAGAACACAGCAGTTATAGTGGTTCAGAGACTCAAGCTCCTACATCCACTCTCCCTGACTCTTCAGAGAAATTCACTATCAAACTGAGCTTTCTGACTACCTCGTAGTTTACTTACTCAACTCGGCCCCGAGTTTTCTGACTACTCCACGTAGTTTACTTACTCAACCCGACCTTGAGGTTTTCTGACTACCTCCGTAGTTTACTTACTCAATCACACACAAGCTTTGGACTACCCTCGTAGCTTACTACTTTTTCTCTAGAGTTTTTTCGACTACTCCGCGTGTAGTTTACTAACTCTTTACAACTCTACTCACCAACAAACACACTCCAACTACCTTCTCAAGGGTTTGGGGTTTCTTGGTTGGTTTCCAACTAGGATGAGATATCCTTTACAATAAAGCACAATGCAAAGGGTTAGGATATCTCGACTAAGCTTTGGATAAATCTTATCAAGCTAGGCTTAGTAAAGTGAGCTCTCTTCAATATAAAAGCACTTGGGAAATTCAAGGTATTTCGAGTGCTTTAACTTTTGCAAGAATAAGTTTGAGCTCTTGTTATGTATAAATTTCCGTAACCTTACTATGTAGAGGGTCACCAAGATTTATAGGCATACACCAAGGTCACTCTTTAAAACTATCCGTTGGAGAGATAGCCCGTGAGTTCCCTCTTATGGTGTGTGAGAAACGACTATATTTAGAGTTTGAAACTCCCTAACACGTTTTTAGGCAATAGCCTTTCATGTAGCCGGTCTTCACTTTTTGCGCACCGAACTTTTCGTGACATCCGACATCTTTTTTCAAATTGGCTTGTCACCGCCATTGTCAAGATGGTATAGTGCGATGTCATCTTCCTCTTTTTGACTTTTGTCTTGATTAAGGGTAGACACCTTTAACGGCTCTTTTGATTACAAACTCGAGTTTGATATAACCTTAACAATACTTCCGACTTAGTTCCTTTTATGCGCATTTGAATGTCTTGGCAATATCTAACTTTCTAAGGCATCGCGTTTTCTCAAGATTGCATTCTTGAGATAGATATATTCATTGCCTCGGAACATTCGTGTTTATATCGAGCATTCAAAGATATTATCGAAGTCTTGAATTATTCTTTTTTTTAGTATTCTTGATCTTCGATACTCGGTCTTGATCTTGTGTCTTGAGTCTTGAGTCTTACGAGTCTTGATTTATCTTCGTTGTTTATCTTCGAGTCTTCATGCCGAAGTCTTGATCTCTCAGTTTCATACTGAGTCTTCAGAGACTATTCTGAAACTATATCTGCTGACTTATACATTTTGCAGATAACATCCTGAATACTCTAAAACTGAATCGACTCAACTATCAAGATCATTCTTGAACATGTCATTTCGGGGTTTTGGGATCTTAATCAAAATCATATAATCTTTTATTAAATTCATCTCCCAACAATTTCCCCATTTTTGATGATGCCAAAACCTATCTTGTTACAAGTATATAACCTATTCTCAGGTTTCAGTTTTATCTATTACAAGATTGGTTATGTCCCAACAGTTTCCTGAATCAGAGAATCTCCCAAAAAAAATTTCAGAGAGTCTCCCAAGAATTTCATCACCAAACAATCAGTAATCAGGCATATCAAAAGACATGTAAAATAAGATAATGAGGTATTATCTTTTGAGCATAATGATAAATCTTCATTGATGATAAGTGTAGCTTTACAGATTACAATGAATTTATCAAACAAAATCAAAAAGACAAACATTTGAAGAAACACAAAATCTCTCGAGTCTTGATTTTTTAGTCTTGATTTGGCTCTTGATCTTCTCTTTCTGTTTGCTTCATTTTCGATTTCATCAATTGGGCACTTCCAGATCAAACATTAAAGTATCTCTTCTTGACTCATTTTTTTTCTCGATGATGTCCGGATTGTTTCGATTAGTCCCATCGACCAAATCTTGAAAGCAATTTTCTTGCGTAATGGCCTTTTCATTTACCAAGCCATTACCAAGTTTGGAGGAGGAGGATAGGAATATGGACCGGGGCTACTATCAGACTCCACCTTCATCCGCAAGGTTAATCCAGCTTTGTAGATACTTTGGATAAAAGGTGAGAAGATGTTCAATGAAAGCTTCGTTCTGATCAGAGCCTTCCCTTCTCCATTCCCTGAGAACATCAAAATTGAACCAGAAGGTTCTCTTCACTTCTTCCCACATGTCGTTGAGTTTAATGGGCATCCATTTATCAACATGGGGCCACTTCAACGCTTTCGATGTTCCTTCCTCTTGCTTTCGCAAACTTTTTAAAGTCACTCCTTCGTTTCGCTCTTCGCCTATCTCTTTTCGATCACGAAGTTCGAGGCGGAAAGAGCTTTCTTAGCTTGTTCTTTTTGGAGTGTCAATGAGCCTCTCCGAGTTGAAGACTTTCTTCCGAGGTTGAGACTCAGATTCTTCTGCATTTTCCGTAATCAGTTTTTTCTGGGTTGGCTTAGAATCTTTAAATGACGCTTGCTTACAAAGTTGAACAACGCCCAAGGCTTTCCTCTTCATAAAGCGATTCGGCACCGGCTGGCTTGTTCCAACCTTAGTTCTAACACTCAGTTTCTCTCTTGCAACCTCAAGCTTGGTTTGCTCGAAACTCGAATGTAGACAGGCTTCTCTACTTGAGCAAATTTTAACTTCTCAGTAGCATCGACTTCTTTAAAGGCTTGGGCTAAATTGTACATTTCAGCATCTTTCTGAGCCTTCTTTTCCAAAGTACGTGCCATGAACTTCCTGAGGTCTGCACCTTCCCTTTCCCCCCCTTCGCACCGTAGTTTGGAAGAAGTCTGGAGAGAGTTGTGTCCATATGATACTGTTCTTTGCTCACACAGCGGATCTCTCCTGCTAGTTGATCTTGCTCATCTTCCATTCTTCTAATGTAGTTCTTAGCCACAGACAGTTCTTCAGAAATGTGGGCAAAACCGCCGAGAGAGTGCATCTTTAAGCATCTCGTCATCTTGGTCATGAAACCGAGCTCATTTCCTCAACAGCAGATTTGATCCAGACCTCATATTTCTCTGTCGGTTTCACCTCTAAAGAATTGATCGACTCTCGGTGCTTTTGTTTCATTTCATCACTTATCTCTGCATTGACTCCCTCCAGCTTTTCTTTTAGCTTTTCTTCCATGGAGGTCATCTGAGTGGTCAGAGTGTTTTGTATCTGCACCAGTTCTGAAGAATGGCTAAGTCCTTCCATTGTCTGAGCTTGATTGGCCAATGTTTTTCTTCCATCGAGCAATTTTGATTGCCATTGGCTCAATCTTCTCAAGTTTCTCCATTACGGAGTGAGATCAATCTCGTGACCTTCGCATGACATCGGTTTGTTTGATCATCCCGAGCTTCGCTTCATCCCGAGCTCCGACCTCAATTGAGCCTCGATCACATTTTTATCGACGTTTTAATTAAAGATAGTACTTTTCGGTAACTCTCCGCATCATTATCAATAGTGCAAAAGGTACTGAAGAGTGCTAGCCGATCCGAGGTTGATCAAAGAATGAAGTCTCTATTTCATTTGAGATCGATCCTCGGCTTCTCCTGTTGGTCCCCATCTCCATCTTTGGATTTGTCTCCACTTTCGGGGCCTCAACCTCATTGCTTTTTCTTCTCATAAACTTCTTACGAACCGGCTCATCAAAATCGAATTTTTCAATCCCGAGCTTTGTCCTTCCAACCCCGAAGTCGGTCGGGGAAGGTTGTCTCCTCATTCCACCCGATCTTCCCTCTGAATGTAGCAATATCAAGCATCTCGGGAAAAGTCGATTGAGGATATACTTTGTCGTTCTTAATCAAGAATATATCTTGCAGATCGGGGTATGAAAGTGAGCTCAGGTATCGGTCAAGGATGAACCGTTCCCCCTTGCTCCTCCATTCGCCTTCTTGACCTCGCCTTTCTTCCATCTCGGGCTCTCGGTTCGATGAGAGGCTTACGCTAAGGGATCAAGTAGTAGGTCACCAGAGCTCATCGAGTACATTTTTCTCCCGAGCCTCATTAGTATCTGAAGCTTGTGCATTCAGTCCTCGGTTTGCATCCGAGTGGGTTAGGAGACTGGTGGCATTTCCTCGATATGAGTCCGAGTTGGCTTGAATGATCCGAGCACTGCACATCTTCGGATCGACTCGAAGTCAGCTCTTGATCGATCTGTTCATCCGAGGTAGGCATTTACGAGGTCGAGCTCCTTTAAAAATTTCTGAGAAATTTTATCTGAACCGAGTGATGTCTCCAAAGACCTCGAGAAGACACCTCCTCCTCGATCGATCCTGTGTCCTTGAGATAACCCGAGCAAAGACTTGTAATGGTGAACTTTGAGCGATTTGGCCCTCGGGTTGTCTCTCCTCGAGAATCATTTGCTACCATCGTCGGTGAGAACCACCAATCTTACGTGCTTTGGGCGAGGTTCTTACGCCTCAACAGTTTTGCTCCTTGCTTTCTATTTTTGCCTCCAATGAGAAACCTTCCCCTGGTTTGTTGAGTCTCTTTCTCGAAATGACTTGAAGGTGATTCTACCTTCTTTTCTCTTTTCCCTCGAATAGCCTTCTTCTTTCACAAAGCGTGGGTTTGAAGAGAATTTTGGATTTAGGGAATGGGGTTGAGTTGGCGAAGATATCCTCTTCCTCTCGCACATCTCCAAAATATAGGCAATTTTGGTGGCATGGTGGATCTTGCCTTTCATTGTGATTTCCCCATTGACTCTTTTTATGATCTTGGCTTGCTCCGACACCATCTGGACTAAGAATTTCAGCCAATTGAAGTCAGTGGTGGGAGATGCCTCGATCGCCGCCATCGATTTGAGCTTGGGGTACTTATCTCGCTCAAAACTCCCCTTGAAGACTCATGACGCTCTTGCTCATTAATATCCATCAAAGACACGATATTGTGGCTTTAGGTGCTTCTTGTTCAAAGTTGCCTCAAACTTCACAGGATTCTCAGCAATCCTATCTAGGTACTCCTGCTCTCTTCCCGACATATATATCGCAGGATCCTCTCCTCTATCACATAGCTCAAACACATCATTCAGATTTTTCGGAATAATGCACAACTCCCTCTCAAAATCGACGTATTTTGATGAGTGATCTAGATGAGATCTGATGTCGAAGAGTGCATACAATCTTCTTCATCTATTTTCAAATTGCGGATGAATTCGATTACCTCCTTTGCGAACTCACAGTGCCGTGGTCGCTTGCGACTAGATTAGATGGGTGAGTTTGGCCGGTCGGATCATATTGAGCCTCCTCTTACGGCTTTGAGTTGGTTGAGCTCTCAAGTGGGACAATGAACTCGTACCATGGCTTATTGGTTATGACCAATCTCTCGTACACGGTTGGAGCCATTTTAGGATGTGATTGAAGAATTTGAAGCTTTAGGGTTTTGCGATTTCTGGGCAAAAGGGGATTTTAGTTACAGAGTATTTGGGAACGAAGGGTTTGATAAAATTTTGGCTTGAATGGCTTGAAGAGGTATAGATAGCTTTGAGATCGTGGGGAATCGTGTAGGTTAGGTGAAAAGTAACGGTTGAGATTAATCTCCGATTAATCGGGTATATGAACCAACGATCTCCGAAAAAGTAAGCGCCAAAATATCCCTCGTGGTCAATAATGTGGCAGAGGATTAAATGACCGTCCTTCTTTCGAATTTAAAACGATCCCCATAAAAACATCCTCTCGGTGTTTTGTATTTATTGCAAATGATTCTTGAGTTTTACTTAAGCAATAAATGGCTCACATGAGTCATTACTTCTTCAGACTAATTTCCTTCTATCAGTCTTATCGAAGTAATCGACCTTGATAAAATGTCAAGATAATATCGAAAATCTTGAAAAGGGTTCAAAGATGTTCTTGAAATCTTCGCTTATCAAGAACTGAAGTTTCTTGAGACTCGATTCAAGTATTTCATTTTATCCCGAAGTTTCTCAAGAGAATTCGAGAAAGTTTATGTATCCGAAAATCTTCAATTTTCGATTTACTCTATACACTGGTTCTAACATCCCTAATTCAATCGAAAGTTCCGAAATCTTGATTCAAACCAAAGGTTTAGTCAAGATATCGACTCTTTTGCCTATCAAGATGAATTTTCTCCATCCTTATGTCCTTTTTCTCGACATGATCTACGATGAAGTGATGTCGATATCCACATGCTTGCATCGGTGTGCAATACCGGATTTTGTGAAATAGCAATGGCACTCTTATTGTCACAAAATATTGGTACTTCATTGGCCACAACTTTATAATCCCTTAATTGTTGTGCGAGGCAAAGAATCGAGCACAGCAGACTTCGCAGACCATGTATTCAAACTTCAAAGTAATCTTGGTTGCTACCGAGGTGCATTGCTTTTGAAAACCAAGATATCGGTTTGCTTCCTAGAAATTGACAAGTTCTGTTGTGGACTTCATCAATTCTGCAACCTCCATAGTCGACATCGAGAGTAACCGGTTAATTCAAGGTTATCATCATTTGGATACCATAATCCTCTATTCATTGTGCCCTTAAGATATCTCAAGATCTTTTAGCGACCTCCATGTGACTAGTCTTAGGATTAGCTTGGTATCTTGCACATATCCCAACAAAGAAATGTTATATCCGCCTACTTGTCGTGGAGATAGAGCAATGATCCAATGATTCCTCTATAATCGAAGATGATTTCTTGATTTGCCTTCTGAATCAGGATCCATCTTGTAGTTAGTATTCATAGGAATCCTAACTGCATTGCAATTTTGTACACCATATTTGGCAATCAGATCTCTGGTGTACTTTGCCTGGTTGATGAATATTCCTTCCTTTGATTGTTTCACTTGAAGACCTAGAAAGAAATTCATCTCTCCCATCATTGACATCTCAAACTTGCCTTTCATCAGTGTTGAAAACTTTTCACACAGCTGATGGTTTGGAGATCCAAAAATGATGTCATCAACATATATCTGAACCAGTAAGATATCTTTCCCATCCTCTATCCTAAACAGAGTTCTATCAACAGTTCCTTTGACAAAACCATGGTCAGTAAGAAACTGAGAAAGAGTATCATACCATGCTCTGGGTGCTTGCTTGAGACCATACAAGGCTTTTCTGAGCCTGTAAACTTGGTCATTCTGTTTGAACCCAGGAGGTTGTTCCACATAAACCTCTTCTTTAAGCACACCGTTCAGAAATGCACTTTTCACATCCATTTGATAGACTGTGAACTTCATGTGGAAAAGATATGCAAGAAACAATCTGATGGCTTCTAGTCTTGCAACTGGTGCAAAGGTTTCATCATAATCCAAGCCTTCTTCTTGGGAATAACCTTGTGCAACTAGCCTTGCCTTGTTTCTTACAATGTTGTTGTTTTCATCTCTTTTATTCTTGAAAACCCACTTGGTTCCAATGACATTGTGCCTTTCAGTCTATCTACCAACTCCCATACTTCATTTCTTGAGAATTGATTCATTTCATCTTGCATAGCAAGAAGAATCCAATCTTAATCTTGTAGAGCTTCACCAATCTCTGCGGAGTTCTTTCTCTAATAGGAAGCGGCGAGAATAGTGCACTTTCACCATGGAACCTTCTTGTCTTAACACCTTGGTTAGATCACCCACAATCGACTTGTAGGATGACTATCTAACCATTTCCTTCTTGATGTTCCCCCTTCAATAGTATCCTCAACATTTGAAATGTTAGGTTCGGTTATATCGATAAACTTCGAGGAACAACGAGAAAGGAGAAAGTGAATCATCTTCCTCGTGGGAAATTCTATTCGAACATTGTCGAGACATTTGTTCCCCCTTTGGTTGATAGATTGAGAATTTGCCTCGATTGTGACCACATCTTCATTGGCATCACATACCGAGTGCGAGGCGGTGTCTGTTGTTCAGATTGGTTACCTTTAGAGTCTTTGGTTTTCCGAGTCTCACCATCCCGATTTCCATTGCGAACTTCTTTATTCGAGTGCGAGTCACCCAATCATAGATTGTGGTGACTTACCTTTTCGAGTTCGATAGATGATTTTTCTTTTTGTTTCGGGCTTAATCTGGTGATCCTCTTAGTCGGTTCATCTGCATCATATTCCTGTTTCTTCCGAACACAAATAGTTTCATCAAAAAAACAACATGAGGTGTTTCCTCCACAATAAGAGTCCTACGAGCTTAAACTCGAAAGTTTTATCGACTTCGTAATATCCTAAGAATATTCCTTCATCGAACTTTTACTATCAAAAGTTTTCAACCGATCTTTACCATTATTTTGTATGAAACACTTGCAACAAAAACACACGAAAAGAAAGAAACAAGAGGCTTCCTTTCATTCCAAAGCTCATAAGGTGTTTTGCCTTGACTCTTTAGTCAAGATGGATCTATTCGTGAGTAGCAAGATGCGGTGTTGCGACTTCAAATTTCAAAATCTTTTAGGAATATCAACCATTTATCATTGTCCTTGCGAACTTCTTTTTCGAGTCCTGTTCTTCTTTCAAAGAACACCATTTTGTTGAGGGGTCCTTGCAGCTGATGTTTCATGAGAAATTCCATTTACTGCACAATAATCAGATATAATATGATTTATAAATTCAGTTCCTTTGTCAGATCTGATTTTGACCACACTCAGATTCTTCTCAATACTGAGCCTTTTCAGTAGCTCTGGCAGTTTTATCTGAGTCTCTTTCTTACTAAGTAAGAATATGACCCAAGTATATCTCGAGTAGTCATCAACTACTACCAATGTGTATTTTCTGTCATTTGTGCTCACAGGTGTTATAGGACCAAAAAGATCCATATGAAGTAACTGAAGTATTCTTTTCAAGAGAAACCTTAACTTTACTTTTTAAATGATGCTTTTTATCATTTTTGCCTTTTCCGCACGCATCACAAATATGTTCCTTACTGAACACTTCGTTAGGTAACCCTCTCACAAGAGCTAATCTTGCAAGCTTGTTCAGGGTTTTGAAATTTAGGTGATTCATTCTTTTATGCCATAACCAACTGGTATCCGTGGAACTTTTAGCAACTAAACATGTATCTTTAGGAGTTGAACTCCAATCAGCAAGATACACATTCCCTTTTCTTGTACCAGTCAGTAATACTTTCTGTGATGTATCATCTTTCACAAAACATAAGTTCTTAGAGAACTCAACATTAAAACCTTTATCACAGAATTGGCTAATTGAAAGCAGGTTATGCTTCAATCCAGATACATATGAAACACCATGGATATGAATCGAAGTCGATTTCCAAAGTCCCATATCCTTGATCCCGTCCCTTGAGTTATCTCCAAAAGTGATCTGTGGGCCTCTATGTTCAACATAGTCCTTTGAGTAACTTCTTGTATCCTCGTCATATGTCTTGAACATCCTTTGTCAAGATACCATATATCGGGAGTTTTTTTCATCTCTGCTCATCGGTGCCATGTGATCTTTAACTTTTTAGTGCCCTTGTTTTTCCTCCCGAAAAAAACAAATTAATTCTTAGGTACCCAATTTGTGTAGGGTCCTACAAGGTTAGATGTACCTTTCGGAATCCAAATCGCTCGACAACTCTCATTACTTTAGAGTGGTCGATCGTCTTTCCAGAACATCAACATATACATCCACTACTCGGGTGCCTTAGCGCTTTTTTCAGTATATGTGTGCTAGCTTTAGCTTGAACATGTGCCTTTGAATTCTTCTTTGGTTCGGGCCTTCATTCGAGATGTTTAGGCTTTTTTGTGCAGCCGGTCTAAATCTTTGTTGATTCGGGTTCAGATAACCTTTACCTTTAGGCAAGTAAGGTTTAGGTTATGCATCTTGAAATCTGGTCTTTCGATTGTCTTGAGGACTTGGTCTCTTGATTGAGAAATATCTCACGAAAGTGTTTCTCTTTCGAAGATTCCTCGATGGTTCGGTGTAGATCCTTTCAAGTTTGCATTCTTACCGAGGCTTTTGAAGTACTTGTTCGAAATTTTCTAATCGGGTCTTTCGGGTTTTCTAGCCTTCACCGAGGTTTGGGCTTTCTAACCCGATCATTCGGGCCATGAAACCATAGGTCCTTTTCCTTATCTACAACCTTGGGCATTACTTCGGTTTGAAGTGTAGGTGCATCGGTTTTACAAAGATTGTCTTCTTGCTACATGATGCAAAGATTCGAGATGACCTTGTGAGGTTCCCTCGGAATAAATCTCAATCCAGATTTTATAGTGGCAGATCTCTGGTAACTCAATTTCATCTATTACTTTAGATGCATTATTCAATAGAGTTAACTTCTTCGTGCACTATCCTCACCGCGATTCAGAGAGTTTCATGCTTCTCGAGAGAGGTCATTGAACTTAGTTACGATTAATTTGAAGTTTCTTCATGTGGATTTCTCTAGCTTTTCGGTTAGGGTCTCTATCAACTTCTCTTTTCTCGAGAGTTGTACTTTCGTAACATCTAGTTCATCAAGAGCTCCCATAAATTGAGAAGTGATTTGATTTTGCTAGAGTCTTTCCATTTTAGATTTTCAAAGATTCATTCTTATTCTACGCTCTTGAGTTTTATTTAGCGATCCTTGCAAAAACAAAGATAGTCCTTCATTAGATTCTCAAAAGAATCCATCGAGTCAAAATGACATTTTTTCGGTGGAACTTGAAAACTCTTGTGCTAATGTAGGAGCAATAGCGAGAGACGAAGAGTTTACCTCCTCAATGGCCATCGACAGATGTCATCACTATCCTTTGTC
Organism: Stenogyne calaminthoides; assembly: GCA_037126765.1. Classification (NCBI taxonomy): domain Eukaryota; kingdom Viridiplantae; phylum Streptophyta; class Magnoliopsida; order Lamiales; family Lamiaceae; genus Stenogyne; species Stenogyne calaminthoides. Next base: position 29,740,972 of record JBBCBC010000023.1, on the reverse strand, counting down.
CCGAGAATATCTCATCTGAAGAGCTAGATTCCTCCTCGTAATGTTCTTTTTACGCAACCATGGCCTTTGAGAACTTCCGGTCTCTTTTAGCTTGTCTTTCTCTTCTCTCCTTAGCTTTTCAACTCAACTCGACAATCATCTTTGGAAGTGACCTTTCTTCCGACAATTATAGCATCTGTTGGCATCATCATCCCGATCATTTTCTTCTTTGGACTTGGAGTCCTTTCTTTTCGGATGAAGATCCTTCGACTTTCAGGTCGTGTCCTTCTTCTTCTCGGTTGATCGTCCTCGGGGTTTCTTCGGTACTATTGTTCTGTAAAAGCTTTTGTATTTTCCAAATCTATTATTAAGTCTGTCAAACCTCTTGCCATCGTCTGCTAGCTTTTCCTCAAGCTCATCGATGTTTCGTACGGGGGTTCTTAATTCTTTAGTTTTACTGTGTTTTATCTTTTTTGCTTTTAAAGCCACATTTTTACTTGATGAAGAATCATCTTTCTTTGTCACCTTTTTGGATTTCTTATCAATTACAAATTCATAGGCTTTGATTCGTAGAAGACTTGTTGGTATGGCATTGAGCTAATGTTCTTGGTGTTTTCAATCACCCTTTGCATGAATATCCCATTTCTTAGAAAGACCTCTAAGAATTTTTAATGCCACTTCTCTTTGTGGATATTTCTTTCCAAGTGCATTTAGATCATTCATGATCTTTAGTGAATCGACTTCCAATTTGTCTATTGATTCACCATCATCCATTTTCAAAACTGGCCAAACTTTCCAATTGCCACCGAAAAGTTTGTTTTCTTTTTATATGATCGTGGTTTCGCACATAACAAACTAGTGTATCCCATATCTCTTTAGCGAAGATTACGGTGAGAGATCATTCCCATCACACCATCATCAATTGTACTATATAGTGTGTCTTTTGCCATGTAGTCTAGATTGACTAACTTCCTCTCCTCAGGAGTTAGTTGGTCATCAGACTTAGGAAATTCTTCTCTAGGGTCAATTCTCTCCTCTTCTGTAATTCTGGGATTCACCACAGTAAATTTGAATGGTCCTTGAGAAACCACTCTCCACATACGCTCATGTTTGGAATACAAGATGTCCTGGCATTCTCGGTCTCCATAGATCATAGTTCTCTACTGAGAACATGGGAAGTTTTTTAGAAGACATTTTTCTGATCTTTTGAAAAGAAACGAATTTCAGCAAATAAGATCAGTTCAGATAGACCACAAGTAATTTTTGAAAATAAAACTTTGGTCAACACAGCAGGTGGTCAAGTTGAACCACTGCTCTGATACCACTTGTTGGTCCCGGTGAGAACGAGTCTTACACGTGTATGGGGGAATACACGTGTTCAGTGATTTTAAAACTTTTTTCATCGAGGTCACTTGGGTCGAAAAATCCTCAAGATTAGGTTCGAGAAGCACAGACGCGCTCGAGTCAAAGTCTCATCGAGACAAAGTGATCCGAAACTTTTCAGATACCTCGAGATAATCCCAACCGAGTCCCGAGTGTCGAGATCCCGAGTTGCTTGGATCGGATAACTAACTTCATCAATCCTCAGATGAGAGTTCAGTTTGGTAACTATCTGTTCTAGCTACTCAGTCGTGCGGAATGGTTGGCCCTTAGATTATACTCGTTTTAAGCTTTGCTGAAAAACCTTCCCCTTATGAAATAGTGATTAGGCTGTGAATCACTTATGCAACTTTCAGTGGATTGATTCCAACTGAATATCAGTGAAAAGTATGCTTTCAAAATCAAGTTGATGCAACAATTAAGCACAGATAAGGAAAGCAATAAAGAACACAACAGTTATAGTGGTTCAGAGACTCAAGCTCCTACATCCACTCTCCCTGACTCTTCAGAGAAATTCACTATCAAACCGAAGCTTTCGACTACCTCGTAGTTTACTTACTCAACTCGCCCCGAAGTTTTTCGACTACTCCGTAGTTTACTTACTCAACCCGACCTTGAGTTTTTCGACTACCTTCGTAGTTTATTTACTCAATCACACACAAGCTTTTCGGACTACCCTTTGTAGCTTACTAACTTCTTCTCTAGAGTTTTTCGACTACTCAGGTGTAGTTTACTAACTCTTTACAACTCTACTCACCAACAAACACACTCCAACTACCTTCTCAAGGGTTTGGGGTTTCTTGGTTGGTTTCAACTAGGATGAGATATCCTTTACAATAAAGCACAATGCAAAGGGTTAGGATATCTCGACTAAGCTTTGGATAAATCTTATCAAGCTAGGCTTAGTAAAGTGAGCTCTCTTCAATATAAAAGCACTTGGGAAATTCAAGGTATTTCGAGTGCTTTAACTTTTGCAAGAATAAGTTTGAGCTCTTGTTGCGTATAAATTTCGTAACCTTACTATGTAGAGGGTCACCAAGATTTATAGGCATACACCAAGGTCACTCTTGAAAACTATCCGTTGGAGAGATAGCCCGTGAGTTCCTCTTATGGTGTGTGAGAAACGGCTATATTTAGAGTTTGAAACTCCCTAACACGTTTTAGGCAATAGCCTTTCATGTAGCCGGTCTTCACTTTTTGCAGTCTGGAACTTTTCGAGACATCCGACATCTTTTTCAAATGGCTTATCATTTATCATTGATGGTATAAATGATGTCATCTTCCTTTTTTGACTTTTGTCTTGATTAAGGGTAGACACCTTTAACGGCTCTTTTGATTACAAACTCGAGTTTGATATAACCTTAACAATACTTCCCGACTTAGTTCCTTTTTTATGCGCATTTGAATGTCTTAGCAATATCTAACTTTCTAAGGCATCGCGTTTTCTCGAAGATTGCATTCTTCGGATAGATATATTTGGTGCCTCGGAACATTCAGTTTATCTTGAGCATTCAAGATATTCTCGAGTCTTGATAATTATTGTGCTTTTTAGTATTCTTGATCTTGATACTTCGATCTTGGTCTTGTGTCTTGAGTCTTGAGTCTTGAGTCTTCGAGTCTTGATTTATCTTGTTGTTTATACCGAGTCTTACATCTTTGAGTCTTGATCTCCGATTTCATCTTGAGTCTTGAGAGACTATTCGAAACTATATCTGCGACTTATACATTTTGCGAGATAACATCCGAATACTCTAAAACTGAATCCTGACTCAACTATCAAGATCATTACTGAACATGTCATACTCAGGGGTTTTGGGATCTTAATCAAAATCATATAATCTTTTATTAAATTCATCTCCCAACACTTATGTATGCAATGTTGTGCACGAGACCGAATATTTGCTTTGTCGTTGGCATGGTGGCAAGATACCAAAGTAGCCCGGGGAAAGAACATTGAGCAGCGATTAAAAACATACGAAGTATCTGAAAAGAACTCGAGATAGAATGTTGGTTTATCAGTCAGATAGTCTAATCCCCATCGATTACACGGACTCGGATTTCCAATCAAACTTAGATTCCAGAAAATGTACCTCCAGTAGTGTGTTTTGCATGGGGGGAGGAGCCATGACATGGAGAAGCGTTAAGCAGAAATGCATCGCCGATTCTACCATGGAAGTCGAATATGTAGCTGCTTGCGAGGCAGCGAAAGAAGCGGTTTGGCTCAAGAACTTCCTAGTGGACTTGGATGTAGTTCCGAATTTGCCCAGCACAATCACTATTTATTGTGATAATGCCGGAGCAGTTGCAAATTCAAGGGAACCAAGAGCCCACAAGGCCAGCAAGCACATTGAAAGGAAATACCATCTTATACGAGAAATCGTTAAGAGATGAGATATGGAGGTGGCAAAGATCTCGTCAGAAGACAACCTAGATAATTAATGGACTAGATAATGGACTAGATAATCTTAAACAATGGAAATAATAACCGGGAGTCATATTAACAGTAATATGGGTTAAGATGGATAGTGAAATATTAATTATGTAGTGGAATTAATTAATATTTGTGGGCTTGAATAATATTGTGGCTCAATATTGATAATTCAAGATCCATTGGAAGGTCCAATCTTAATTCTTCTAAAAAGCCCTCAAGTAGCCCAAACATAAAGTTCAATAACTGAAAAAGGTATTTAAAAATAAAATAAATCTTGTTGTCTATTTTTCCTATTTATTCGAAAATAATAAATAAGAGGAGGATAAAGATTTTCTTTGAATTTTGTTATGGAATGAAGATAAGTATTCTTGGAATACAAGATTATCTCATTAAATTCAAAAAATCTCTCACTTGGTTATTTATTGTGAGATTTTCGAAAATTTTGAATAAATAAGGGAAATAAAGATTTTCTTGATTTTCTTGAAAAGATATTATGGAATATATGTATTCTTGCAATACAAGTATATCTCATAATAAGATGAGTTTGGATTTTTGTGGAATATTTTAATTATGGAGAAAATAATATATGAGATATATTCAAGATTTCTTGGAGATCAAGAAAAAGATTTTCCCACATTATTTTTTCCCAAAATTTCGACCAACCCCTCATCTATAAATAGGGGATGATTCTTTCATCCCCAAGTGCAATTCCATGTGTTGAAAAAATTAGAAATCCACAAAAGTGGTGCAACATAATTTTATTTTCTCTTTTGTTAATTGTTCGCGAGTTTCCTTCCACCGAATTGACGAGTAGGGGCTAGGAAATACTTGGGAAGACTTTTTGGTGTGTTCGTGCCAACGGAGTCCATTGTCATTCCAAATAGGTTAGTTCACATAAACCCGTAGCAATTCCGCATGCGTAGGATTTATGTGAACTGTTTATATGTATGATTTGTTGTTGAATTATTATTTGAATTAATATAGGATTAATTCATGCTAGTAATAATTGTTATAATTAAATTTGTATTTAAATATTCATCCCGAATAGATCCGGGCAATTAATTCCCCAACATTCGCCTCAAGATCCTGCTCCTGAGCATCTCGCTTATATGACTGGGTCCAACATCGGAGCGTCATCTCCCCCACTTTCCTAACAGATGAAGGAACACTATCATCGGGCTTGGGCTCTCTCGATCGAAGGAAACTGAGATACAACTCGTATCGATGTGTGGAGTCACTATCATATCTAAAACAGCAAGAGAAACACATTCATTAAATCAAACACGGCTCCTTTTTAAATATGAAATGAGTCGATGAAAGAAAGGTTACCCAAGTGTCGGGGCATCACATCATTTCAAGAGTAGGTGTCATCTTCTCATTTGGGGACGAGCCGAGGCGACCATCAGGCGAATGATGGGAGGGGATCAAAAGAGTTGGAGGATCACGGCTCGTCCGGCGAATACCGAACTCCATCATGGATGGTCTCAGGCTCGACACATGGCCGGCTTATTTCGATGGGATGCCCGATCTCTTCCGGCGAATCTTGCCGGGCGCTCTCAGGACCTCAGAATGGGTCTGATGGTGAGTGGGTCACGATCGAGGCGAGACCGTCTGGCGGCCGATCCTTGGCGAGGAGCGAAGGAACAAGCGACAAAATGGTAGGATAACGTTATCGAGGAGGACGTCTTTTTCATACATTTTGTTGATAGCCCTCTTGTTGTTCTTAGCAAGGAGAAAAGGGGTTGTACGAACCATCGTCAGGCGGAATGGCGAATCAATATGAGATATAGCGGCGAGAGACGGAACTGAAAGAAAAAGCCAAAGGTATCAGCAAAGCAAGTCATATAACAAAAAAAAAACTGTATGAAAATGGACGAAAGCTAAAGACGAGCCTGTACCTAAGGAAATCCGATCTCGGACTTGATTCGGAGGAAGCACTAGCCCGATCTTTTTGAGAAAAGAGTTGTGGGCAGACGAGGTACAGTCCGACTAGCAAGATCCACACAACTCACTTGAAATAGGCGGCCAGCAAAGTCCCTGCTCAGTTGTTTGTCCTCGAGAGGGTCATGATCTGAAAAAGATGAAAAGAAGTTAGGTCAGTTCGAGATAAGTTCAATTTAAAAATAAAGGACTTATCGGTCTAAATTCCGTAATCACGAGGGATGTCAATACGAGCACAGCCCCCGGAGTCATCAGTCGGGCTCCTCCAATCCCCACCAACAAACCAAAATGAATCTTTCCAACGCTTAGCCTTATTGGGAATCTCGCCGATAATTTTCCAGCGATTCAGTTCAAGAGCATAATAACCTTCACCGTCACCTTTAGAAAGTTGAGTGAAATAAAAAGAGCTCGGCGGGAGAAGGGAATCTTCAAGTTTGGATCTCGCCAAACAACCCCAATAATTCGAAAAAAGTGCTCCACCCATTTGGAGTTATCTGGGTCAACGATAAATTCCAATACTCGAGAAATCGGCTAACAGCTGGATGAAGATGAAACCGGATTCCGGCCTCCATAGCGCCCTATATTCACTGCGATACAATTTGCCAGGGGCTGACTTGCCCGCTCTTTATGTGTCGGGGCATAGAGGTGGACATCATTAGGGATCTCGTACTTGGCCCGAAGGTTGGGGAGATCGTAATCTCTTACACAAGAAAAAAATCCTGTCGCCGCAAAAGTATCTTCCGTGAAGTCACTGTATGGTTGTGGAAGATGGCTACGCATGAATTGCAACCGATAAGCTTCAAAATCAAAGGTAGCGGGACGGCCCTTAGGCAGGTTCATCTGAATCCATGTCGCCTCCTTTACCTCACTGATAAATCGATCAACCTCAATATCGTCCACAACGATCTTTTTTCTGACCCGAGTCTTGACTTGTTTGGACCCCCCGCTGGGCACGACTTCATCCGCCTCTTCATCCAACCCAACTTCATCGGCCCCATCGTCCAATTCGGCCTCCTCGCTCGATTTTTCGCCCATAACATCTCTACTATCATCCCCACTACCATCGCAATTGGAAGCTAAAACTGATTTGGGCACCCCCGAGTGCCGGAAACTAATGTGGTCCGATTCAGAGGAAGAAGTCAACGCCGTCGGTGTAAGCCCAAAACCACTAGACTCTTCCGAGTCAGAAATAGAATAACGACGCCCATGACCCGTCTCCAAGTCACCAGAATCAGACAGCCCCTCGGAGTCAGAAGCACTACTAACACCCGACATGTCCACTAGGTCGGAATAAAGAGCCAAGGAATTGGAAGAATCTTACCCTATGTCACAATGCCGATGTCGAGCAAGAATCAAGTCCACAAAAGCCCAATGAAAGGGTCAAATCACCTAGGAACAACAACAAAATTTCAAGAAAAACACGGGATGGATGATTTTGGAGCAAATGATCGACAAGTTCAACTATCAACATCATCCAACAAGGAGTTCAATAAGGTCGACTATCAAAATTCAACCATCAAGGTATCTACATACAAGTGAGTACTTATTGACTCCTATATTTCATATCACATCATATATACCAACATCCCACACCAAATAAGCCAATTTCTACCAAAACCATTGAAATTGCCAAACCAAATGACTCGAACATTCATATTCGTGCTAGTATACCCATCATCCAAAAACACATAAACATACATACTAGTATAGAAATGGCATCCTACGTTCTAACATCCCCAATTTCGGTCATTATGAGATTTGACGTATACAAATGAAAGCATATAGCCAAATTTACCACAATATAGTATTCCCATAAACCCGCAACTTCAAATATCCAATTTCGCATATCCAAACCAAATAACCCGAAATTCATATTCATGCTAGTCTACCCACCATTCAAGCACATATACATCCATACTAGTATGGAAGTCCTTGACACATTCCAACACTCCCACTTTTCGTTTGGTTAGGGAAAATAGTATAAAGCATCGAATGTATAGCCAAACCCATCACACTTCAAGTGTCACATATATTGTATTATGCTCATAAAAGAAGGAATACACGACATCAAGTGTCCAATTTCGCACATATAAGCCTAAATTCCCCAATTCCTCTCAAACCCAAGAAAAAACCACATACAAACCCAAGATTAGAATCACTAAATCTCTATCCCTATATGCACATACACTCAAATCCCCAATAAATACCAAAAGAAACAACACAAATCTTGATTTCCATGAGGGGGGGAACGCACCGCCCAAATTGTTGCCTCACAGCCGCGCGTCTGCCTCTCGACCTCAGCCAGCGTCGCCGGCACCTCGATCACGTCCAGGTCCCGCCTGCCTCGCAGCCTACGCGCCCGCTCCTCGCCGCACGCCCAGGTCCAGCCCGCCTCGCGGCCTACGCGCTCGCTCCTCGCCTCACACCCTGGTCCAGCCTGCCTCTCGGCCTACGTCGCCCGCTCCTCGCCTCACAACCCAAGCCGCCGCCTCGCAGCCACCTACCCCACGAGGAAGGGCGATTCAGACGTATAAAAAAAAGGGAAAAAGGAGAATGTATATACCTGTTCATTGCCGGAGATGGCAAGAAGGCGAGTCCCTACACGCAATCGCCGCCGTGGATAGAGAAGGAGAGGCGGCCAAGGCAACCGAGAGAAAAATAGAAAACAGAAAAAAATTTGAAGAAGAAAAGGAGAGAGAGGGCGACGGCCGATTAGAGAAGAAGAAAAGGGGAAAAGTTGGAGTGAGCCCTCTATTTATAGGAGAAATTAGGGGTTTTCATCCAATTTCAAGGGTTTTCAAAATTCAAAATCTCATGAATAGTGGCTTTGATTGGTCCAATCAATAAAGGAGGAGTTGACCAAGAAGTAAGGAAAGTGGTTGGCTTTTTAGCTTTTTCTTTTTTCAACTTCCAATGGAAAGATAAAGTCACTATCCTATCAAGTCAAGTCAAGTCAAGGCCGACCTAGGGATTACCCGGGTGGGGCCGATTTAGGCCGCCTAGCCTTATGAACTCGGACCTAGGGCGATCTAAAGCCCAAAAATTGGGGTGAACTCACGAATTGAGGTCCAGTCGGGTAGAATGATTCGTAACCCCGCTCGTCCAAGAAGCAAAGGAACCCGCTAAAGAATATCTGTCATGTCACTCTTCGTTTTACTTGAAACGAATTGTAACATGAGGGGCAATTGTTGTATACCAAATAATCCCGCTAAATTATTTGGTTTTCTTATGCCCTTAAGTCGCGATCACCTCTATTAAAACCGAGATACGGGGCAAGTCATTGTGAGCAAGGCGAACTTGCTTACCGAATTCAAAGGTGGACAAATTGCTCGACCATCTCTACTCGCCTGCGCGCCCGCCCGGATGACCACGCCCGCATGTGACACGTGTTTTGCAACACACTAACCTCTCAAGTATAAGAGGGTCGTTGAAGTGCCCGGTTTTAAATATCAATCCACGGGACTAGGTGTGGAATATAGCCCAATTGATATATGTTGTCGCATGATTATAGTGGGAAACATGTTGGAAACTTAAAAACAAGCAATTATCAACTAAATAAACAAGTAACAAACAATAAAATAGTAAGCAAACAAGTAAAGCAACTAGATTAAAAGTGTTTTGTGTTTTGTGAGTGAGGTGTTCGGGTGTTGATCCTCGGATGATGTTCGATTAACTATTGCCTAGGTGGTTATCTACGTGGGTTACTCCCTAAGAACGATCACAATTCATTAACCATCACCGTACTTGGTAAGCCTAGGATCCGGTTTCATTAAACTCCTAAGATCGGGATGGAATTCACTCTTTCTCACTCGGGTAATTGCAAAGGAAGGGTCCTCTAACTAACTAACTACTCCCTACCCTTGTGTTCCCACTCGAAGCATAGAGATCATTCACATCAATTTCTTCATTTTCAACACTAGTGGCTAACTAGTGAATCAATGTGAACTAAGGGAATTCTAACGATCCTACCCAACTCTCGTCGCAATAGGATGTGAATTGACTCAAAATAGGGAATCACACCAATACCTATCCGGTTACCCACATTTACCCAACTCTCGTTGCAATAAACTAGATAAAACGAACAAGCTAATAGTCCAACCCACCGAATTTGATCACTAAACAACCCATAATTCAAAGACAACCATCAATAGAGATAATCACCCATTAACAAGTAATTAATCAACCATCAACCCAATTCACAACACCCAAACACAAAAGAACCTTAGTTCATGGTGCTACAAGCAATACCCATGGCTAATATGCAAATAAACAAGAAACCCATATGAAAATAAGCAATAAACAACAAGTAGAAACAAATAAACACCTTAATCTTAAGATTCAAGCACCAATCCATACAAATTCCATCAATACTCCTTGATTTCTTGCTCAAAACTGAAATAAACACTCTATCTATGCTATGCTATAACTATCTAAGCTAAGCAAAATTGAAAAACAGGAAAAAATATTAGTTGCAGCTCTCAAAAGTATCACTTGCTATCTTCCCCTTCACTCCCTATTACTGCTGAATGTTTGCAAAAATGAACTCCTGGCCTTTTATATGCTTTTGATTCCTTTGGCACGTGTCCCTAGGCCAGAAATGGGGCCTCAGATATTTTTGGCCTGCTCGACTAGAGCAGGGGGTGAAATCGTGCACCCATTTTCATTTCTCTTGTTGCTCGACCAAATTTTGGTCGAGCAACTCAAACTTTCAAAAAAATTGCTAAACTTCTCCTGTGCTCGACCAAAAGGAGGTCGAGCACTTTTGCTCGACTCGAGCAACCCTCCTTTGATATTTTCTTTGAAATCGCATTTCCACAAGCCCGATTTAGGCTCTGCTCGACTCGAGCCATCTTACATGACTCGAGCAACTCATTTTACCCAACTTCTTCATAAAACCTTCGTTTTTGACTCGATTCCTGCACAATGAACCCAACATGCCCTTTCTCCACATTTAGGCACAATTAAGTGAAATTAGTGCAATAAAATCACGAAATGCTATCAAATTATGCTCAAATCCACATAAACACAAGCAATGATGACCCCTAATCCGCATGCCCGCGCCCTGGCGACCATGCCTACTCACCCACCCGGGCGACGTTCTCCACTTTCGCCGCCGCCATCGCGCCCACGCCCGGGCGTCCACGCCTTACTCGCCACGCCGGTGATGTATCCCGCGTCGCCGGCGGCGACCACGCCCGCGTCTGCCGGCGACGGCGACTTTCTTGGCCGGGTCACGCCCAACGTGATGCGCCAGGTTCGCCGCCGGCGACCACGCCTACTTCGCTCATTACGCTACTCATCGCCCGGAAACCACGCCAGCGTTCCTCGCCCGCATGCGTGAGATACTTACCCTTGGGCGACCACGCCTGCTTACCGGGACGACTAGACACCCTCAATATAATTGCGTACACAAAGAGGTAAATTATACTTAGCCAATTCTGTGAAACTTGTAATCAAGGTAAAAGATTTGAGTCAAAGGATTTCCGCTTACCAAGGCCTGATTTTGGCTAAACTAGCACGTAAATCTCCAATCTCAGCCAATGTCAGAGAATCTCCCCCAAATTGCCGAGAAGTTTCTGAAGATAATGCTGGTCCTATGGCCGCGGACTCAAAGAGGAAAATATAGGCGCAAATCTCCATGAATCATCTGCAGCCTACCGCGCTTCAGTCTGGAAGACGTGTTTAGCTTGGTGTAATAGGTTTTTAGAGTCCAATGTAGCCGAGAAACATTTAATGCTGGTCAAACTCCCCTTGAGGGGTGAGAAAGACCAGCCAGGAAACTTGTAGTATAAATACCCGAAAGTAAGACTCATTAAAGGGTCGTCAATTTTTACATTCAATACAACAGCTTTATCAGCCAACAAAAGAGGCCTTCGGCCCAAATCCTCTGGCATTTTTCTTACTTGCATTTATTCTCTCGTATTCTCATCATTGCTATTCAACGAAGAACATTCGCTGTGTTCCTCATTGATTACACTTGCACTCTCATTAATACTTGTTTGTATCACCAAATCACATAGTCACATCACAAATCTCGTTCCGTAATTTTTGGTGTACAACAGTTTTGATACACAAATAATGTGAATATAAGTAAGCAATTGATTACCCTCATGACTCACTCAATTCACCTCACATGATACTCATTGTTCACATTTTAATCAAACAATAACAATGTAATCAATAATCTTTAATGATTGACCCCTCAATAATACTCATTATCATTATCATTCTCAAGTCATAGCAAGCAGAAATTTAGTTTTTTGCTAAAATTTATTGATGTGAAGAAACTGAGACCTTCACTTACTCATGTCATCTTGCGGGTTTCAATTATCAAGTTTGTAAAGGAATCTTATTTTGGTTATAATTTTTTTTTTTTCTAAAGTTTTCATGTTGTAGAAAGTGTATATATATTATTTCATATCTTTGCAAATACACCGTACAATATATATGATTTACAATTAATTACAATCACGCTAATCTATCAATTAAGAATTGCTGTAATCAAGGTAGGGCTTATTTGATCGTTACCCTACTGATACCATATAGAAGTGTATATTATTTCACATCTTTGTAAATACACTGTACAAGATATATATACATGATAAAGTGATGAAATGGCTTAAAAGTTAAATATATAATTTACAATTAATTACAATCACAATAGTAGGTCAAGCAGGTTAGAGCACCACTATCTATATATATCGTTAAATAATCACGGAAATCACATTCCGTGATCATTCTTAATATGTGTAACTAATTTATTCAATGTTAAAAAAAATAACTTTTTAGCCATTTGGTTTTAAATAAAGACAAAAACTTGTATGCAATATTGCATACAAGTGATATGTGTAATTATAGATCAATTGGATTTTTTTTTTCATTTTTCACGGGTCAGGCTTTGTGAATTCGGGTAAGGGCGTAATACGGATTTAATGATTTTTCTTTCTTTTTTTTTCACGTCGCGCATCAGTTTCTTCTTCTTCCTCTTCTCTTCAGATTAATGGCGGATCTCACGGGCTTTCTTCTTCATCCCCTTATCAGCCGCTCCATACCGTTGTCACTCTCCTCTTCGTTTTTTGTAGGCAGAGAATATATCCCTCGTGCGTGCCCTAATTTTTGTCCAATTTAATTTTCTTCGATTCGCTCCGATCATTTGATGAAAGTGTGGATTATGTGAGAAGAAGAGAGAATATGTGTGTGATGTTGGATTACACCTCAACTCAAAGTGTATGCTGAAATTCAGATCCTTCTGTACTTTTTTCACGTTGTTCTGTAAATCTGTAATTTTTTACTGATGATTTTTTCGCGTTTGTACTGGTTTTAATTAATGTAGTAACACTCTTTTGCTCATAGGGTAACACTCTCTTGTTCATGTAGTAACACATCCAGTTGTTATGTAAATCTGTAATTTTGGACTGGAGATTTATTTTCGCGTTTGTTCTGGTTTTGTTTATATGGTAACACGTTTTTCTTCATATAGTAACATTTTTTGTTCATGTAGTAACACATGTTTTTTTAGTAATATGTATCAGTATTCATATATCGTCGTAATACTATGTGAATACTCATGTGTTGCCATATGAATAATAATGTGTTACCTTGTGACTCATATTACCTTATGAATATTTATGTGCGTTTGTTCTGGTTTTGTTTATATGGTAACACGTTTTTCTTCATATAGTAACATTTTTTGTTCATGTAGTAACACATGTTTTTTTAGTAATATGTATCAGTATTCATATATCGTCGTAATACTATGTGAATACTCATGTGTTGCCATATGAATAATAATGTGTTACCTTGTGACTCATATTACCTTATGAATATTTATGTGTTACGATATATTTTATTACGTGTTACGTAAGATATGAAATTTTTTCAATATAACAATGTAGTAACACTTATACATAGATGTAGTAACACAAAAATTTGACAATTTTTTTTTGTTTTCAATGGAAATCGAACTTGCGACTAAATACATTAACAACAAACCTGAACCACTAGGCTACAACACATATTTAACAAAAATATCCCTCTATAAATACATATCGTCTTGGCGCCAACCCGAAAGCCCACCGCTTGGCGCCCAACCCGAACCATACGACCTTGAAATCGAAACCATTTTTGTCTTATTTATGTTGTATTGCACATAGCACTAATGTGCAATATTTCAAACAAGACTTTCTCTTAAATAAATATGTCACAGGGGTAATTTTTTGTAATTAATTTATAAATTATTAAATTTAAAATTAATATTATAAAGCTCGTATAAATTCAATTAAACTCTAAACAAATTACTCGATTAAATTCGAAAAAAATTGTGAATATTCAATAAGTAGGCTAGAATTCTGTTTTATCATAAACCAATCATGTTCAAACATTAAAATTTTGACAAAGTCTAGTATGAAAATTTTTATATATGAAGAAACTTTAACTTACAACCAAATTCTATAATTGGTGAAGGTAAAACAAAATTAAGTGATTCATGGTTCAGTTTTACCATTTTTGGTTCATGATTCACCCTACGAAATAGATCATAATTTAAGGTTCATTATTTAGTATTTTGGATGTTGATGGTTAATTTAGGACAATTTTATAAATTTTCATACATGAAAATTTTCACACACACCTACTCTAAAATTTTTGTTCAATTCGATTCGACTAGATTCCTAATCTTTGAAGGCTCAAAATAAAACCCTGAATTCGGGAACCTCATGCCCAAAATAGAAGTGCGATGGCCTTTTCTATTTCCCTTTTTTTAGAACCCAAGACGGCAAGACCCGATATAAAAAGTCCGCATTTGGGCTCAGAACCGCAGGCCCAAAATAAAAGGGACACACATTTTGTGAAAATACGCCCTTTATCATTTTGAATAATGAAAATATTATTATTGTATTCATATTAAAGAAAAATAATTAACTTTTCATGAAGTGCATGTTGATAATATAAACATGATATCATTACATTTATAAATTGATATCACTACTCATATAAATTAATATAAATAATATTTAATATTATAATCTTAGTTTATAAGTCTAGTGTTATCAATTGATAATCAGTTAATAAATGTAGTGATATTAATTTGTAAGTCTAATGATATTAAATTTATAGTATGAACAAGTTTCACTAGAGACTCTCTTTTAACTTTCTATTATATTCTTAATAAATTTTTATCTTTCTCATTAAACAACACATTTATTTAAATATTTTTTATAAATAATTTATATTAAAAAAATACAAAGCATCATTTAAATTACAAGTGTGATTAATAATCAAAATGTCATAATGAAATTGAGGTGAGGTGATTAATAATCAAAACGTTATAATCAAATTGAGGTGAGGGAATGATTTATAATATGAATATAAAATTTAGTAATGCAATTTCGATGTAACATTCAGAGGCGGGGTAAAAGTAAGGGTGGAAAATTTACCGAAAATACCGGTGTACCGGCGTATCGTACCGGAAATATACCGAATTTACTGGAATTTTTGGTATACCGGAATTTTCGGTATGGTATGGTATCGTACCGGAATTTTCGGTACGGTAAGGTATAAATTTTCAAAAGTCATGGTATACCGGTATACCGAATATATACCGGTATACCAAAATATTTTTCGGTATACCGGTATACCGATACATTGGATATATACCGTACCATATTTAGAAAAAAATATATAATATATTTTATTTTTTTAATTTAATTAATACATTGGATATATACCGTACATTGGAAATTTATCCTTTTACTTTGAATTGTCTCTATGAGTTTCTTGATTCAAGCTGAAAATTGGAATTTGTAGAATTTTTTTGAGTGTTTTCATAGTTAAAAAATCCGTCTTTAAGGGATATATATGTTGTTAAGAGATTATTATTCATAAAATATAGGTTTTTTAAATAAATAATCAAGGTATGAACGGTATACCGTTAATTCGGTATGAAACGGTATCTAATTAATTAGGTATGTATTGAAAATTTTGATGCAATTATACGGTATGTGATTTTAGCATACCAAAATTAAGATATCTGAACCTTCAGATATCTAGAATTTTCGACATGTCTAATTAACGGTATAATTTTCATACATCTTGTAAATTACGATACGGTATATGATATGACCGATAAGGTACGGTACGATACCCCTATGTAAAAGTACAAAATAAGCATTCCTAACTTACCAACTTGGATTTGAGCTCACAAAATTCATTAACCAATCCACCATATTTGTATAAAAGTGTAGCATTGCGATGTTAATGTTGTTGATTGGAAAATAATAGATATTAATGTTTAATTAAAAACACATTAAATATGAACATAGTAAAGGGATAAGAAAAACATAGGGCAAGAGCAAGTGATAAGAAATCAGATTCACGACATTTCCTACACATTGCACGAGGCTTTTGTCATCTTTCTACACTTATTCTAATAAACCCCAATTCACATCCAAATCACTTGTCCATATTAAACCGGCTCATAAAAAGAGATTTAAAATTTACTACAACCCATAGCGATTGAGATGAAACTTATTGATGGAGATATACATGGTTATGATTTTATAATTATAAGTAGATTTTATTTATAGTTATGATTTGATTTGATACTGTAATATATATTTGGTATTTATTTACAAGAATATTTACATTTCTTGTTTATTATGTTAATTTAGTATTATAAATAAGTCTTTCTATTATTGTAAAATGGAGTTGAATTGATTAATGAAAAAATGAGAGTTTTTTTTATCTCAATACCCTTTTTACGGTATTCTTGTGAAAATTAACAAAATTTAAATTTATCACTTTTTTGATATTCTTAGAATTGAGTTTGCCATTTTACGATATTTTTATAATTAACGAAATTAACGTGTTTTTATGTTCTTCATATTTATTATTTTTACTATACGCTCTTGTTGTGTGCAGTTATTTAGTTATCATGATTAATGTAACTGATTACATTCATAATAGCCTCTCTAAAAATAAAAAGATTACATTCATAATAGTCGAGACATTTCATTTAGTTTTGTACCAATTCAATTGTTCATTTGAGTACTGTTTAAAAAAGATAAACAATTTCCCTTCATTTAAAAAAAAAAGTGTGGAAGTCCCTCTTTGCGGAGTTTATTTTATGATTTGAGATTAAAATTTAAAATAAAAAGCATTGGCAAAAATTTGTGTAAAATTAAGTTATTAAGTTCACAATAACTCTATTTATTCAATATTATTGTTACGTATACGCACTATCACTCAATATCACTGTTGAGTATAGCTATGGATTTTATGCATAAAAGTAATAAAATTCATGCATAACAATATAAACTTTGTTCACACGAGTGTTGCTCTAAAATATTCGGTAGAATTGCACATATCAATTTATAACTTTAATAAAATACTTAAATGACTTCTTTATAAACTCCAAAATAATTCACTCTAATATGAAATATTTAATTTCACACATTTCCACGTGAATTCATACATTCAAAATATCACTATCTAATGTTCAAAATGTCACCGTTTCGAATAAACACAATATCATTTGTTTCACCCTGTGTTTCATAAGGTAGATTAATGATACGTGTAATGGCCAAAAAAATCCAACAAATCACCATTACCCTGAGTCTTTGTGTTAAAGATCTCGGAAGTGAAATAAACTTATAATACAAAAAAATGGCAGAGAGGAATTGAACTGTTTCGAATGTACAATATCATTTGTTTAGCGATTTTTATAAGAACGAACAAAATCAAGCATTTTTTAACAATATTACTCTTTCATATGCATGCTGAAGGATCACCATGTCTTCAAGTATTAACAAACTCAATTAAAAATTTATTACAAGACATTATTAAAAAAACCAATTAAAAAAACAAAAGTACCACATGGATCTGCTGGCACCTAACTAAGACACAAAGAAAAGCATACAGATCTGCTCACAAAGATAAAATATTAAACCACAACAAAAGTAGAGACCAGACCATCGGATCTCTTCACAGAATCTAACCACTTTACAGAAAACAAGTGCAGTAGAAAAGATAAATAAATAACTGAAATACACAAAACATGCTGCTTGATTAAAAAACAAGCCACTTTCTTGAGTCACCATGGAAATAAACTATGCATCCAGCGTGAATGGAGGAGATCACAATTCAAAAAATTTCACAAAAGTCATTAAAAAATCTCTCTCCAGATATCCAAAACTATCACATTAATCCAACTAGTGTGTGAATCCCTTTGCTTCTACATTCTATAGTATGATGTGTGCTTTTGCATCAAGTTTCACCCTTCTACCACAAATTAAGGTAGTATAGTCAACTAAGCTAAGGTTGGTGGCCCTCACGAGCGTGATGGAGATCGCCGACTAAAGGAATCCGCATTATTAAGAGCCACCAAATCTCCAAGAAGTTGCCACAACTATTACATAGTGACAAAGAATATCACATTTAACCTACAAGTGTGTGATTTGTCTAAACCATAAATCTAGTGGGGCAGAATCACTTTCTTTCAAAAGTTACTACTCACAGCTCATGAAAAACGCTTATCACTATGTACTGGTGTTACAGGCCACTTATTTTATGCTAATCGTGTCGTTTCTCTCCAACTTCATTCTTAAAATTAACTTAAAGACATGATAATTAATTATGTACCTTGAAAATATCGAGCGAGTTGAGAAGGTGGGTGACCACCATATCTCAAAACTATATTGCCTTCAATTGATAAAAAAAACTAGAGGCACATGACAAAACAAGAAAAGATGTTTATTTCCTTCCCTCATGTTTATAGACATATGAGAAACAGAGGACCACAAATGGACCTCACATGACTCATCATCACGTGCCGACGTCCTCTTAACAATTCTATCCAGATGCCACCACACTACACACCTTAAATTAGCTGCCAAACGTACTTTAAATTCCCAAGAATTCATCTTTGGTACTAAAACCTACTATCCTCTTATAGGAAAACCACATTCATATACACACCTTAAATTAGCTGCCAAACATGCCTTTAAATATCAAGAATTCATAGCTGCATTTAATTTAAACTTCTTCATTCTCAAATCTCCACTCATAATTAAATGACAACAACAACAGCAAATCCAGAAACTTTCTCCCATTAATTTCCCATTTCAATCAATAACAATAAATTAGAGAAAACCACAGCAAATTACTCTAACAAAAAAGAAGAAGAAAGCACAATAAATATATTAAATCATGAAATCCCAAAAGCAACAAAACGAAAAGGCAGAAGAAGAACTAGATAAACCCCAAAAAAGAAAAACAAATGCTCAGAATTGAATCAAACCCTAGATCGAATCACAGAAATAAATCCTTATCAGACTTACTCTCGATTGGCTTTCTGCAGAGAATCATATGCATCGGCGTGAAAATCCCCGTCTCCCCCCCTCTCGTGAGATAATCCGCCGTCACAAACAGCATTTCATGCACATCCACAACGCCCTTGGGCGCAATCCCCAACCACGCCAGGCACGTGATCATCACGTGGTTCCTCCAGTAGGCGAACCGCCCCATCTTCAACCGGGTCCACCACGGTTTCGACGGGGGTTTCGCCAAATCCTGCTCCTTCACAACTTCGAATCCGACCTTTTTCGCCACTTCCGCGATGTCCTTGTAGCTCCGAAGCCCCGGCAGCGCGTCCCCCCGCTCGATCCCCTGAATTACCTCCACGTGTTCCGAATCCTCCCCGCGGTATAATTCGGTGGTGACCCATTCGTACGAGACGACGTAATAGGATCCGGGTTTTATGACCCGGTAGATCTCGGAATAAACCTCCGCCAGATTCGGCGCGTGGCAAGTAGCCTCAATTGAGTACGCGCCGTCGAAGGAATTGTCCTCGAAGGGCATCTGGAGGAAATTACCACACACGACCTCGCACAATTTGTCTAATCCGGCTTTTTTGTTGTGCATCCGGGCACGTTTGACCTGATACTCGTTGATTGTGATTCCGACGACGTTTGCCCCCGAATGGGCGGCGATCGCGCGCATCGGGCCGCCGACGCCGCAGCCGGCGTCGAGGATTTTGGCGCCGGGGTTAGATTCAGGAGATCCACGGCCATTTCCTCATGGAGGCGCGTGGCCTCGCGGTGGGATTTTCCGGGGATTGAGGGGGAGAAATGGAACGATTGGCCCCACCCCCACTCGTAGATGTCGGTGACGAGGTTGTAGAATGTGTCAACGAAGGCGGGGACGTTATCAGTTCGCTCGATTTCTTTGGGGCGGCGGAAAGGACCAGTACTGCTTGTATTTATCCTGGACTTTTTCCTTGGCGATTGAGCCGCCGGAGAGGTGGACGGCGCGCTTGCCCTTCTGCTCGGCGGAGCCAAGCACGCAGACGAACCAGTAGAGGGCGCCGGCGGTGAGGAGGGCGGCGGTGCAGACTAGAGTGAGAGTATCCATTGGTGGGTGGAAAGAGAAGGGGGTGTGAAAAGTGGGGCAAAAGAGCGTGGGGGTGTTGGCTGTTTTATTGTGTACAAGAGGTGGTGGGGTTTGCTTCTCTGTGGAATTGTGCTGTGGGCCTGGTTTTAGTACCCTCAATCGTGTCGCGACACGTGGCGATCGGATCGGGTTTGGAGATCCGTGGGCCGTTGATGATTGTTTAGATTTTGAGAATTGAATTAAGTGTTGTTTTGAAGAGTTTAATCACTTTTTAAAATTTGAAATTTAAAGATCTCCACTTTAATGACTTGTTTTTTTTTATGGCAGGCCGTGAGTTTTTAGATTACTAGGGGAGTTTTTGCTATATTGTAGAAAATATAATTTTTAGTCCGATAATTTCGATTTACTCTTATTTTTTTAAAAAAAAAAATTAGTTATAAATGTAAGGATTTTTAAAAAAAAATTCGAAAATTTTAAAATATTATTGGAATAAGCATGTTTGTCTTACGTGACACTTTAAAATTGATCATTTTTTTAGTTACATGATAGTCCACTTGTATAGGTCGTCAAAAAATTTAAAAAATCTCAATTTTAAAGTATCCCATGAGTTGCACATGCTTTTTCCGGTGAGATATTAAAATTTTCGATAGAAAATAATTGAAATTGACACATTCAGAATTAAAATTTTAAAAGTAAAAATTATAGAATTAAAAATAAAATCGTGTAAAATTACATGACTAAAAATGATATTTTATCTCTATTTCGTGGTGGTTTGTTGAATAATTAATGAAGATATTACTTATTTAAGACAAATTTTTCTATGCATCACATGCACAAATAAAATTGGTGCAATTTAATTTAAAAAAATCTTTTTCTAATTATTTTAGTGTTAACTTTTTTTCTTTTTTTAATTTTGATTTTCTTTTAACTTTAATTTCAATTTTTATGTTTTTTTTTAATTTTTAAATATTCGACCGAATTCAAACTCGGTTCGAGGTGATTAAATGGGTTCATTTCTAAAAGTGGTTAGTTCGTGATTCACCCGATCCGAATAATTTATATATGATTTATGATTCGTTGTTTTATTTAGGAGTTAGGATTTTTAGAATGTCGGTCGGTCGGAGAGGATGGTGACTGTTTATTTAATATGGTGCGGTGGAATCTTTGTTTGAAATGTTTGTCTCATGTGAATAAACACGTGAAAAGATAATAAAAATCAAACGGCAATTGCACGAATAATGGGCCTATGATCCGTGGATCTGATTTTATGTATATCGCTCGAATCTTTTTCTGCAAGAATTAACTTTCATCAAAAGTTAAGTTAAATTATTTAGATAAAATATTAATTATTTAAGTCACTTAACAAATATTTGTACAATCCAAATACATGGCGAAATCGAGAAATTAACTTTTTAATAGAAATGTGGACGAATAAAAATTTAAGTCATTTAACAACTTAGATAGTATACGTAAATAGTTAATTTTTATGATAAAATAATAGTCATTTTCTATTCTGGTACCTCATTTTTTCTTTTCTTTTTTTAAAAACAATCTTTTCATGTTCCTATCTATAAAATGTGAGATTGGACTAAAATCTTAATATATCATATGTGTATGTCTTAAAAATTTATATTTATAGCATGTATTTTTTTTTTTGGAACACATATTTATAGCATGTTAAAAGTATTAAAAATTGTACTCATACACATGCATAAATATACTTATGCGCACTCAATAAATATAAAAAATTATATTTTTACAGAGTATTAACTTTACATAAATATACTGTATGAAGGACTTTGGGACTGAGATAGAGATAAGGAGGAAAATGTGAAAATTAAAACATCAAATGAATTGAAATAAAAACATTGTTCTGAAGTCTGAAACATCACTTGTTTTGGATTAATATTCAAAACGAATTTATGTATTTATCGTATTATATTTTTCCGCTAAATCAATTTGGGTAGTTTATATTGGACTGTAAGACAGAATATAGGGCCAAAAATATTTAGTTAATTTATATATGGGCTTGGTTATAAATATTGGGCTTGTTTTAGAGGGAAGGTTGGTGACTCAAATTAATTCCCATTCATACTTTTTTATTTATAAAAAAATCAACTCTGTATTTTATCTAAAAGAACTATAAAAGCACACATTTTTTTAGGGAAACCCAAATTGATTTGACAGAAAGTACATCTTTGTTTTTAATTATGGATTTCTATTAGTAGTCGTATTATATGTTGCTAAAAAATATTTTGTACCTTTGGGTTTACAGTTTCAAATGTTACCAGAATTTGGGCCTAGGGGCTGCGTATGGGCCCACTTTAATGAGCGTGCTTGAAACAAAATCCAATTCAATTTTCCAGATAGAGAGATGAACAGTAGACAAATATTGGTGTGAAGTGTGAACACTTCTCACTTAAAATTAGGGAGGTGAATAGAATTTAAATTAAAAAAAAAAAGAACCTTTTTAAATAATTGTAGCACCTTATTACCTTAAATAGTTAACTACATAAGTCATCTGAGTTTATATTAATTGGCTTTTTTTTTCTTCTCTTGATGCATAATATACGTCCATAATTAATATTTTTCATTTTATAATTGGGTATATACTCTGTTTTAACAAATGTTTTTTTTTCTTGTCAGATTTTTTTTTATCGTACAAATGATAATTCTAAAATGTTTAAAGTATAACAAAAAAAAATCAATTTAATGGGAAAAGGAATACCAGGAAGGTTTGAAACATGATTGCACCCATTAAAACTTCAATTATGGTGTGGAAATTGCTTTTGGACAAATTCCCAAGCAAACATATTTGAAAATAATTATCCTTTCTTTGATGATGCCCAAAATTAAGAATCTAAACAACATTTTTTGGAATGTAAAATCACCGTTGTTGTTTGGCTAACTGTTATAGATGGTTAAATGTTTCACCGGATATGCACAATTAAGCTATGAAACATTTATTGCGTTATTCGAGCACAGTGCCGGTTCAACGATTTGGAAAACCGTGTGCATAAAATTTTTTTGGACCCTTCATATATCTATAATAAATAAATAAAATAGTAATTATTTATACGAAAACAATTTCAAATATAGTGAGTTATAATAGAAAAATATTGCAGTATTTTTCTTCTTTCATTTTTCATATCCAGATGGATACTTTTGATAACGAGACATCTCAATTAACTATTAAAAATAATATGTATAATAAAAAACAATTCAAGAAAATAATAAAATCAAATAAATTTATAAAAGAAATAGTGTATTTTAAAAAGATCTAATAAAATTTATTAATAAGTGATAAAATTAAAAGCATCTTGTAGAAAAGACTATTCTTTTTTCAGGGTATTCTTCAAATCTTCTCATCATATAAAATGCATTAGAACAATTTTAAACAAAATAAAAATAAGATAATTAAATAATACAAAAGAAAATCTTAGATGTATTCAAAAATAGAATAAAGTGACATAAAGTATGACTTTCTATTTGAAAAAATACGGAAAAAAAGATTGGGGGCAGGCTCTGCTCAACCATATTCCAAGTTTAGAAAGGTGAGCAACGCGCTATTGCTTTTTGTATTTGTAAATGAAGTATCCAATGAAGTTCCAATAAAATGATTCTATCTTTGTAATATATATATATATATATATATATATATATATATATATATATATATTTTTAATGAGTGGATTTTAGATGAATTTGAAAAGAAAAAAAAATTATAAAAGAGAAAAACAATAAATTAATTGGATAAGATAATCCTCGAAATTGGTGACTAGTAATATTGCAGTCGTGAATTAAAAAGGGTAGAGTTAGATGGGTGCGCGTGCGAAGCGTTTAACAGCACGTGGTAATAATTCTCCACAAATCGAGTAGTTATATAAATATCCTATACTATATTTTAATAATTTTACCATTTCAAAAATGGTTATAAAAAGATGAAAAAATGCTTTTCAGGAACTCTGCTTCCCTCTGTGTTCTGGATTCAGCAAGCAGGAAAGAAATGGAGAATTGGGGGAGACTGATTCACCTCTTTGTGACGGTGTTCCTCTCAAATTTCTCCCAGTTAATTGTCAGTCCCGCCATTCCCGACGTCACATTGGAGGCGCTGTGTCCCTGCGAAGATGAATGCTCCGCCGCCATTTACATCACCGGCGTCCAACAAGCGGTACCTTTTGTCTCTCTAGTTTCACACCGTTTGATTTTGCTTCATTTATTGATTGTCTGTGGAATTCTAGTATTTATGCTTGCGATTCGCGAGCAATTAATGAGTTCTGGATTTCGTACATTTATGCCTTGGCTTTTAGCTGAATGTGTACTCTTTTAAGCTGGTTTTTTTCTAGGTTAGGATATTACTAGGATCAATTCAGTTAACTTTAGCTTTGATCCTGTGAATAATATGTGATCACAAAAGTTGGTTTCGAGATAGTACTAGCCTACTAGGTGATTAATATTGGCATTCATTCAACTGCCACAATCTCTGATGATAAATTTTAATGCTCCAACAAAATCCAAAATATCTTTCTATTTTGAAAAAAAATGCACCAACTTTATCCCCAACAATAGTCAATGGCATTTTGATTCACAAATTAATTGTTAGATTTTTTTGTCTATATAACGTCTGGTTTTGGAACACAAACTTGTAATTCGTTCCACAAATGAACAAATTCAATTTCGATTTAGATTGATTTGGTTATAGGTCTTGCTTCTTGTAAGGTCTGCTATCATAATTTTTCCAACAACATGACATCTAGGGAAAGTCTATGGGTCACTGCTCACACTTAGGAGCGCTTGGTTGGGTAATGAGGGTGGGTAATGGGAGTGAATAAGGAGTAATGAGGAGTAATTCTCATTAATACTGCTTGGTAATATTTTAACCAAGCAGTAACAATGCAATCACCAATCCCATAATGACTGGACCCTTAATGATATCCATTACCATTCCCATTCCAATACTCATACCAAGGATCCCCTTAAATTTGTTATTTTTAGTGAAGGAATAAAGATATGCAAGAATCAATGTTTAATGCTCATTAATGAGTCCAGAGAATTCTCATGCCAATCTTGTTAAATACAGATATCGGGGATAGGTTCTGTGATCTTGATGCCATTGATTGGAAATCTGTCTGATATTTATGGTCGGAAAACAATGCTGACAATTCCATTAGTTCCATCCATTTTACCATCAGGTAAGTGTAATACAAGGATTTAAATTGAAATAGTCTAAATTTTAAGACTGGTTTTATTCCAATCTGGGGACATTACATACTAAATGTGCCTCACCCAACTACCTCAGCTTTTATCAAGATGTTCATTATATCAATAAGAGCAAGGCAGATTGAAAGTCAGCTTGACTGCCACTCCTCTATGTAAAGAAAGCTTTTAACTGCTAGGCTTACAAGAATGTATTAGAGATTATAAATATTCATCATGTTTAATATCATAAAGTTGTCGTTGGATTCATGTTTAGTATTTTTTATAACATCTCTGATTGATGTATATCATCACATCAATCCTCGGTTTGGTCTCAAATATCATAAGAACATTTTTCTACTCATACTCATCCTTTTGTAATTTTATTCTATCATTTATGGGATGCTTACAACCCTACTTGATTCACACACGCACACATTAACCTGACTTTACCTTCTCTTTTTTATCAAACTAGAGATGGGTCCCTCAAGAGAGTGTGTCTTCAAAAAATATTGAATGTCGGATAATATTTTTTGCTGGACTATGAATCAAAGTTATACCCTCTTAGGTTTTATCGTAATTAAAACATTCTAATTTGATGGTGTACATGCAGTTATATTGGCTTGGAAGAGGACACTGAACTTCCTATATGCATACTATGCAATCCAAACTTTGACATCCATGGTTACGCAAAATGGAGTCGTGTGCATTGCTCTTGCATATTTGGTAATTCAAACCCACTTTCTTTTTTTATTCTCCACTTTGATGTAATCCTGGTCAGAGAGGTGAATTTTTGGTTTACTGGAACATTACTTTGCCAGTTTCTGGTCATATATGTGTAGTAAACTTATTAACTGCTTGCTTTCATTTCCCTACAACTACAAATTTTATTGAACTATTTTGGCATAGTATAATTTAGCATTGTACTCCCTCCACTTCAGTGTCATTTTAAAGGTTAAATTTTGTAAAAACAAAGTGTTGTTTTAGCTATAATATTTGAAACTAATTTGATACGAACTCTCTAAAATGAAGCTAATTTTACACTGGAGGGAGTATGTATGTTGTAATTTAAAGGTATCGTAGTTTGAGTGTAGTTACTAATATGAGCTGTGCAATACTTATTAATTGTCTATTTTCAAATAATGGGTACATTAATAGGCAGGTAATGTATTGGAGGGGAAGCACATCTCTACATTTGGGATCCTGTCTGGTGTAATTTATGCTGCATATGTTGGTGGTACACTATCTGCTCGACTGGTCTCCACCACTCAGATATTTCAGGTCTTTCCCTTCCCATCTGTTTATTTATTTGTTTTCCTTTCAAGGATAAGTAATGTCCTCTTGAGACTCCATTTACTTATCAGCCGAAGCAAAGTTAATTAGCTTGATGCTTTATAAGCAAAAGGTTCAATTGATTCAGGCCTCAGCTGCTGCATCTATTGTTGCAGCAATCTACATGATAGTTTTTCTAAAGGAAATGACTGGAGAAACGGTTCCTTAGGAGATGCCTATCTTAAGGGTGAAAGAAAGTAATGAAGAGAGTTGTAAAACGTCAAATAAGATTGATTTGATTCGAATTATTCCATCTCCACGGGATGTATTTCGCTGCTAGAGAGTAGGTAGGACATTAACTTGTCCTTGATAGCTTAGTTTTCTAGTAAATGATATCCTTATTATTCTTTTCATTCTTCTTATATCGATCTGGGGATGTTCTTTATCATTATAATTATTCCCATCCATATCACTGCATTCTAAAGTTACTAGTTAGCTATTAAGATGTGACCAGGACTTTTTGATAACCATAGAATCTGATTGTCCATCGATTTAGACTGAACAATTTAATATATGACATTAATCCCCACATTTAATCGTGTATTTGCAGTACTACATTTCAATTGGCAGCATTTGTTGCGTTCTTCAATAGCCTTGCACAGGCTGGACTTGAATCTTGCTTGCTGGTATCCACCCTTTCATTATACATGTGATTTTTATCTCTTTAGCAACAAGTATCTCTTGGTCATTATTTATTAATATTTTGCAGTATTTCTTGAAAGCACGTTTCCACTTCAAGAAAGACCAGTTTGCAGATGTGTTGCTCATTGCCTACGTTGGAGCAACTATAACAAATGTATCTTCTAACCATTATTTCTTAATAGTTTTTAAGTTACGATTGATCTCTTTATTTGATATGTAACAGCTTTTTTTGACATTAGAGTTTCACATTTCCGACATACTCTAACAACTTAATTTTCAGATGATCTTCATGCCTACATTTGGTCCTCTTATTGGGGAGCATACATTGTTATCCTTAGGACTCTTTGCTGGATTCTTGAATGTAGGTACCTCACACCTATTTAAGCTTTCCTAGATATTTATTATCAATAAACGTTGATTTCTCTGTTCGGTGCAGATGTTTTTAGACAGCATAGCATGGACTCCCTGGGTATGTTTCTCCATGGATCTTTATCCTCGATCATTAAAATTGTTTTCGGAAAACTTGACTCTAGCCATCTTTTGACAGCATATTGCACGACTACAATTTAAATGCTCTCCATTCAATCTGTAGGTAATCTATGCTGCTGCTGCATTGGGTATTTTTCTTTTTCTTTCGCCCCCAAATGTGAGTTTTTAGAACAGTCAATAATATTAACTCAGGTTCCTTTTGTTATTAGGTTCTAGCAATGTTAACATGTCTTTTCTTATCCCACCTGAAATGTACAGTTAAGAAGCACTATATCGAAACAAGTTAGGCCGAGTGAACAGGTGATTTCTCTATCAATGAGACCACGTTGAAACTATTGATATTTTTTTTATATTTGTTGTCAAATACTCAAGTTAAAGTTATGCTGTTGTTTGTTCTCTACCTAAATGATTCTAACAATACTCGTTTTAACCGTACATTCAACATTAATAATCCTTTGTCTTGTCAATCATTAGGGACTCGCACAATGGTGCATTCTGGGTATAACAGCATTGGCATACTTTGTCTCTACATTGATTTTTAGCCCACTTTCAGGTCTTGCAAAATTTCATCATTCATACGAATAGTTACAAACTTGAAATAAAATGAAACTTAAATTCTTCTTCTTACTTACAGCAATAGTTTTGGCCAAGGACGCCCCATTCCATTTCCAAGGTTTCAACATCCTTTGCGTTGGACTTGCTTGGGTAAGACAATCTCTTTGCTTAATGCCTCTATTATGATCAATGCTTCAATTTGTATGACACAGTTTACAAATCCAGCCCCTATCCCGGTTCAAAAAATTGACAAAATATCAGCCCGACCCAAAAAACTTGGTGAAAAACACCCCCAAATAAAAGGCGCCGTTGTAATATTCTTGTACACCAGTTGTACAGTGAAGTTTTTCAGTAAAAACCACTACTAACAAACTACTTTCTAGTTAAAACAACCGATACCTTAAAAATATACTCGAGTTGCAGCACAAAGACACCCGAAGTGAATATAAGTTTTTCTCAAGACCTTATCTAGGTATGAATGGCCACATCTAAGACAACCTAAGCTACGTAAAAGATAATGATTAATTTGGTTATGTCCACTATTCTTGACCGTGTTGAGTAGTGATTGCTTTTAACATTTTTCTACAGCTGATAGGATTCTTTCTGAGTATAATGATTCCGGTATTATCGAGAAAGAAATCCAGAAACCACATTGTTGTGGTGTAATCATTCCAAGACTCTTCAAGTAGAGCATAAATTACAGAAGATGATGACGATCAAGCCGTCATTAGGATACCTTAAATTCATCAAAATACTTTCAACACGAATACAACCGATTTTTTTTTTTTTCATTTTAGTGATCTCATAATACATCACTGAGGAGAAAAAATCACAAATGCTCATGTAACTTTGTCCGATTCCAGAAATAGTCTTGTAAGTTTTTATTTTATCAATTGTGGTCCTTTTGGTTTCAATTATAGTCATTTTTGTCGGAAAATTGAAAATTTTAGCCGAAAAATGGCCAGAAATATGATATAGCACACAAAATAATGCGAAAAAAAACATTGAAATGACGGGTTCAATTAAAGGAAGAGAATAGTATAAGTTTCGGCTCTCGCCTCAACATAAATCACTCGAAATTAGCCACGATAATGAATGTAATACGTGATTGTGAAGTTGCGAATCACGGGGGAGGTGTAATCAAAACATGAAACTGATTGAGGATTTTTCTTCCTTGATGAAAGACAGTTTAATTGAGAGTGGTTGCAACCGTCAATGTGATCAGAATAAAAAGTCAAGTCAATTTTCCGATCAAAATTCAAATTTTCCGGCGAAAAGGACTACAATCGAAACCAAAATGACCACAATTGATAAAATAAAAACTTACAGGACTATTTTAAAATCAGGGAATAAAAAGTTAGGACGACCATTTGAGATATTTTCTCCATCACTGAATTAGAAGAAGGCACTAGCCTTGTTGGGAATTTCATTAGCAGAGTCTACATGAACATAAACAGGCATTTGTTAAGGGACATTGACTCATTGAGTATCGATATTGTGTGCTTATACATCCTTCATTGGCTTCATGCTGACACTGATTATGATATTTTGTTTAATTTAATCTTAAAATTAATATTAATGCAGCTGCTCATGTGTTGAACATTGCTACCTTTCGATGCTTACGTATTTGTGTTTAAGAAAAAGATTGTCTTGGTTGAGAAGTTTGATATTTAAGTGTTGGTTTGGTATCCTATGCCTAGAGACATAAATTTGAGATAAAACTCTCATTTTCAATTTTAATAAATCAAGATTTGAAGATTATATTGACGTGTGGTATAAAATGATGAAATAAATTTTTTATATGGAACAGTGTGAGACCAAATGAATTCAAGTTAGATGTATTTTATCTTTTATTCACTAGTTTAATTTATACTTGAATAGTTGATTATAAAAAAAATATTAGTAGTAAATTCACTGTAGAGGATCCAAACACCTTTTTAGCAGAGGAAAAATTAAGAATA
This sequence comes from Stenogyne calaminthoides, assembly GCA_037126765.1. NCBI lineage: Eukaryota > Viridiplantae > Streptophyta > Magnoliopsida > Lamiales > Lamiaceae > Stenogyne > Stenogyne calaminthoides. Next base: position 29,710,681 of record JBBCBC010000023.1, on the reverse strand, counting down.
TCAGCTTCAAAAGGTAGCCGGTCAGCATCCTGTTCGTTTTGCAAGTACTAACTAAAAGGAATTTCTGTGTTTCGAAGGAGAATTTAGGCGCGTGTCTACAATTCTACTTTACGAGGTCAGTTGAGGTTTTCAAGCACGAACGATATATATATCAAAAGAGGACAAAGTCATGTATATGTCAACTCAGCATCGTGTAAAACATGTTGAATATTTTTAAAAATTAAAATAAAATATACATTTAAAAATTACATTTAAATTGCAAGGTGTACTTAGTACACATGAGATTTACACTCAATACACTCAAAAAGAGATTTATGCATTTATCGTGATACAATTTTTCTTTTGAGATAGGTATAAATTTTTATTTTGTTATTAATATGGTTATTTGCCCTTTTACTTATTTCAATTGTGAGAATCACTTAAAAAAATAAAAAATGTGAGAAGACAACTTTAAAAATCAATGATTCTCGACCTCTTGTTAGATTTTGATAACACCACCTAAAAAATACAAGAAAACCCTCTATAATAATAATTTATATAGGAATAAACTCTATATAGATTAAAAAATCACTTTCCGACTCTAAACTAATTATATTTGTGACTAAACCCACATTATAATAAGTCGTATTATTTTCCGGTCCCATTTTAAGGATTTATGCTTGCATATAATAATAAATAACATTATATTTATAAAAAAATATTATTACAATAAATTTAAGATGACCTAATATGTTTATCTACGGTTGTTTGTGACAACACCTTTAAAGAGTAACACTCATGTGAATCCAGGTTTGACGAACTCTATCATCGAATTATGGGTAAAACTATCAATGTTATGCATTAAAAAATTTTCACCATTTAAAAATATAAAGCATTTTCTAAACACCGAATGTTTTTGTCCATAACAGTAATAGTTTTTATGCACAACAGTGAAAGTTTTTGTACATAACAGTGATACTAAAAAAATTGAGTTCACGGTGAACTGGTTCACATAAGTTTTTGTCCACTTCAAATATATGACTTATCACTAGATCCATTATTTTTTTAGGTACATGATTAGTTCATACATTATTTTATATAGGGTAATTCTTGTAGGCGATGATTCCGCCTTCGATGTAAAAAAAAAAAAAAAAAAAAAACTATTTTAGACTTTTTCGGCTTGATTGAGGCGATTCTGGTGGATTGATTGAGGGGCAAGACTTTTTTAATGATTATGTGTCCTCATTTATTTAGCACCTCCCTTTATATACTTCCAAAGTGCAAGTATTTATGTTAGTCGAATTCATATTAATTAGTTATATGAAATAAATATTTTTTAATGTAAAACTAAATGATTTAATAACATTCTGCATTGTTTTATTGTTTATAATATGTACTTGTAATTATCTTGTATCATTCTCGACAAGTAAATAAATTAGGGATAATTTCATTAAAATACAAAATTTTCATCCAAATTACATTCTAATACAATTAGAATATCTTATATCAATTAGATACAATCTACCCCAAAAAACCTAAAATACTCTTTATTAATTAAAAATTCACTCTCCCTCCCCCATTATTTGGCCATTCTCGCCTCCTCCCCAATTATTTCCACCAGCCCTCTCCACCCTCCCCAATTATTTCTCTCTCAAACCCCCTCCCTCCTCTCTCTCTATCTATGTAAACCCTAATCAAAATCCATTTCTCCAATTTGTTGGGATTATCTTGAAAAATATGCTTTTTTACTTTTATATAATCAAAACAATTTTCCGGACTTATTTCTTTGAAATAAAATCGTTTATCCACGATGTTTTAAATATGATTGAATGTTATATATATTTATCAAGATAATCGTTCAATAATTCAGATGCGTGTTACATCAGAGTTAATTTAGTGATACCATATCACGAGAGTAGATTAAATTAATGAAATTCCCGTAACTAAAAGTACTCTATTCACGACCTAGATGGAAATGAACAACCATCGAAAGGTTGAGGTGTAAAGGCTGATTGGTTTGTCTTGACCAAGAGATTACTTTGCCCTAGTCGATGATCTCATTTGAATATGACCTACATGAGGATAAATTCTTGAGCCCGAACAAGGAAGAATTAGACCTCGGTGGTTCGTTGTTCTTAACCTTAAATCCTTTAATGGGATCGCGTGGGATTGGTAACTATTGCTTTGACTTATCATGGGTGCCAATCGAAGAGATTCAATACTTTTTTATTCGGCAATATTATTGGTCACGTGCGGATTGCTAAGATTTAATCTGAATAATCGTGTCTAGAAAGCACGTTTTGATTGATTTGCCAGCAGGAGGTTCATAAGTTTTATCATACCAAATCTTTGCAAAGGGAATTAGGTTCCTGGGATGGATAATAATGTTGAACCGTTCCTCAAGGACAACAAAGATATTAATTAGCGGAAAGCTTATTTCGTGGCTTTGAATTAATTAATGGGCTAGATAATCTTAAACACGGGAAATAATGACCGAGCCATATTGATTGTAATATGGGTTAAAATGGATAGTGCAATATTAATTATGAGGGGATTAATTAATATTTATGGGCTTGAATTATATTGCGGGCTCAATATTAGATATTCAAGATCCATTAGAAGATTCAATCTAATTTCCTAAAGCGCCCACGAGTAGCCAACAAATAAATTAATAACCTAAAAGGTGATTAAAATAAAAATAAATATTGTTATTAAATTTTCAAACCAAAATTTTTGAAATTTATAGATATGTTGGGAGAAAAGATTTTTCTTTGAATTTTGTTATGGAACGAAGATATGTATTCTTGGAATACAAGATTATCTCATTAAATTCAAGAAATCTCCCATTAGCTTTATCTATATAGTAATTTTCAAAAATAGGAAATATAATGGGTAAGAAAGATTTTTCTTGGATTTTCTTGAAAAGATACAAAGTATATTTATTTAAAATACGTTAATTAGTGAGTCATATCCTAACCTCGAATCTCAAGACATTAAAATTT